>CATIWZ010000015.1:0-110748 GCA_949708635.1 Hirtodrosophila cameraria
ATAACTTTTCGAAATTCCTCAACTTTCTGTATCCCCGAATATAGTCTACGACTGTTCATTTACGTTTTATCGAATATCTCGGTTCCTGAGCGAGATAGAGCCTTGAAATTTGGACTATAAATACCTTTCTGTATCCCCGAATATAGTCTACGACTGTTCATTTACGTTTTATCGAATATCTCGGTTCCTGAGCGAGATAGAGCCTTGAAATTTGGACTATAAATAACTTTTCGAAATTCCTCAACTTTCTGTATCCCCGAATATAGTCTACGACTGTGCATTTACGTTTTATCGAATATCTCGGTTCCTGAGCAAGATAAAGACTTGAAATTTGGACTATAAATACCTTCTCGAAATTCCTCAACTTTCTGTATCCCCGAAAATATTCTACGACTTTTAGATCGGCTGCAACATCAAAAAAAAAAGTGTAAATTTACGTTTTATCGAATATCTCGGTTCCTGAGCGAGATAGAGCCTTGAAATTTGGACTATAAATACCTTTCTGTATCCCCGAATATAGTCTACGACTGTTCATTTACGTTTTATCGAATATCTCGGTTCCTGAGCGAGATAGAGCCTTGTAATTTAGACTATAAATACCTTCTCTAAGCTCCTCAACTTTCTGTATCCCCGAAAATATTCTACGACTGTTAGATCGGCTGCAACATCAAAAAGAAAAGTGTAAATTTACGTTTTATCGAATATCTCGGTTCCTGAGCGAGATAGAGCCTTGAAATTTGGACTATAAATACCTTTCTGTATCCCCGAATATAGTCTACGACTGTTCATTTACGTTTTATCGAATATCTCGGTTCCTGAGCGAGATAGAGCCTTGTAATTTAGACTATAAATACCTTCTCTAAGCTCCTCAACTTTCTGTATCCCCGAAAATATTCTACGACTGTTAGATCGGCTGCAACATCAAAAAGAAAAGTGTAAATTTACGTTTTATCGAATATCTCGGTTCCTGAGCGAGATAGAGCCTTGAAATTTGGACTATAAATACCTTTCTGTATCCCCGAATATAGTCTACGACTGTTCATTTACGTTTTATCGAATATCTCGGTTCCTGAGCGAGATAGAGCCTTGAAATTTGGACTATAAATAACTTTTCGAAATTCCTCAAATTTCTGTATCCCCGAATATAGTCTACGACTGTTCATTTACGTTTTATCGAATATCTCGGTTCCCGAGCGAGATAGAGCCTTGTAATTTGGACTATAAATACCTTCACGAAATTCCTCAACTTTCTGTATCCCCGAAAATATTCTACGACTTTTAGATCGGCTGCAACATCAAAAAGAAAAGTCTAAATTTACGTTTTATCGAATATCTCGGTTCCTGAGCAAGATAGAGGCTTTAAATTTGGACTATAAATACCTTTCTGTATCCCCGAATATAGTCTACGACTGTTCATTTACGTTTTATCGAATATCTCGGTTCCTGAGCGAGATAGAGCCATGAAATTTGGACTATAAATAACTTTTCGAAATTCCTCAACTTTCTGTATCCCCGAATATAGTCTACGACTGTTCATTTACGTTTTATCGAATATCTCGGTTCCTGAGCGAGATAGAGCCTTGAAATTTGGACTATAAATACCTTTCTGTATCCCCGAATATAGTCTACGACTGTTCATTTACGTTTTATCGAATATCTCGGTTCCTGAGCGAGATAGAGCCTTGAAATTTGGACTATAAATAACTTTTCGAAATTCCTCAACTTTCTGTATCCCCGAATATAGTCTACGACTGTGCATTTACGTTTTATCGAATATCTCGGTTCCTGAGCAAGATAAAGACTTGAAATTTGGACTATAAATACCTTCTCGAAATTCCTCAACTTTCTGTATCCCCGAAAATATTCTACGACTTTTAGATCGGCTGCAACATCAAAAAAAAAAGTGTAAATTTACGTTTTATCGAATATCTCGGTTCCTGAGCGAGATAGAGCCTTGAAATTTGGACTATAAATACCTTTCTGTATCCCCGAATATAGTCTACGACTGTTCATTTACGTTTTATCGAATATCTCGGTTCCTGAGCGAGATAGAGCCTTGTAATTTAGACTATAAATACCTTCTCTAAGCTCCTCAACTTTCTGTATCCCCGAAAATATTCTACGACTGTTAGATCGGCTGCAACATCAAAAAGAAAAGTGTAAATTTACGTTTTATCGAATATCTCGGTTCCTGAGCGAGATAGAGCCTTGAAATTTGGACTATAAATACCTTTCTGTATCCCCGAATATAGTCTACGACTGTTCATTTACGTTTTATCGAATATCTCGGTTCCTGAGCGAGATAGAGCCTTGTAATTTAGACTATAAATACCTTCTCTAAGCTCCTCAACTTTCTGTATCCCCGAAAATATTCTACGACTGTTAGATCGGCTGCAACATCAAAAAGAAAAGTGTAAATTTACGTTTTATCGAATATCTCGGTTCCTGAGCGAGATAGAGCCTTGAAATTTGGACTATAAATACCTTTCTGTATCCCCGAATATAGTCTACGACTGTTCATTTACGTTTTATCGAATATCTCGGTTCCTGAGCGAGATAGAGCCTTGAAATTTGGACTATAAATAACTTTTCGAAATTCCTCAAATTTCTGTATCCCCGAATATAGTCTACGACTGTTCATTTACGTTTTATCGAATATCTCGGTTCCCGAGCGAGATAGAGCCTTGTAATTTGGACTATAAATACCTTCACGAAATTCCTCAACTTTCTGTATCCCCGAAAATATTCTACGACTTTTAGATCGGCTGCAACATCAAAAAGAAAAGTCTAAATTTACGTTTTATCGAATATCTCGGTTCCTGAGCAAGATAGAGGCTTTAAATTTGGACTATAAATACCTTTCTGTATCCCCGAATATAGTCTACGACTGTTCATTTACGTTTTATCGAATATCTCGGTTCCTGAGCGAGATAGAGCCATGAAATTTGGACTATAAATAACTTTTCGAAATTCCTCAACTTTCTGTATCCCCGAATATAGTCTACGACTGTTCATTTACGTTTTATCGAATATCTCGGTTCCTGAGCGAGATAGAGCCTTGAAATTTGGACTATAAATACCTTTCTGTATCCCCGAATATAGTCTACGACTGTTCATTTACGTTTTATCGAATATCTCGGTTCCTGAGCGAGATAGAGCCTTGTAATTTAGACTATAAATACCTTCTCTAAGCTCCTCAACTTTCTGTATCCCCGAAAATATTCTACGACTGTTAGATCGGCTGCAACATCAAAAAGAAAAGTGTAAATTTACGTTTTATCGAATATCTCGGTTCCTGAGCGAGATAGAGCCTTGAAATTTGGACTATAAATACCTTTCTGTATCCCCGAATATAGTCTACGACTGTTCATTTACGTTTTATCGAATATCTCGGTTCCTGAGCGAGATAGAGCCTTGAAATTTGGACTATAAATAACTTTTCGAAATTCCTCAAATTTCTGTATCCCCGAATATAGTCTACGACTGTTCATTTACGTTTTATCGAATATCTCGGTTCCCGAGCGAGATAGAGCCTTGTAATTTGGACTATAAATACCTTCACGAAATTCCTCAACTTTCTGTATCCCCGAAAATATTCTACGACTTTTAGATCGGCTGCAACATCAAAAAGAAAAGTCTAAATTTACGTTTTATCGAATATCTCGGTTCCTGAGCAAGATAGAGGCTTTAAATTTGGACTATAAATACCTTTCTGTATCCCCGAATATAGTCTACGACTGTTCATTTACGTTTTATCGAATATCTCGGTTCCTGAGCGAGATAGAGCCATGAAATTTGGACTATAAATAACTTTTCGAAATTCCTCAACTTTCTGTATCCCCGAATATAGTCTACGACTGTTCATTTACGTTTTATCGAATATCTCGGTTCCTGAGCGAGATAGAGCCTTGAAATTTGGACTATAAATACCTTTCTGTATCCCCGAATATAGTCTACGACTGTTCATTTACGTTTTATCGAATATCTCGGTTCCTGAGCGAGATAGAGCCTTGAAATTTGGACTATAAATAACTTTTCGAAATTCCTCAACTTTCTGTATCCCCGAATATAGTCTACGACTGTGCATTTACGTTTTATCGAATATCTCGGTTCCTGAGCAAGATAAAGACTTGAAATTTGGACTATAAATACCTTCTCGAAATTCCTCAACTTTCTGTATCCCCGAAAATATTCTACGACTTTTAGATCGGCTGCAACATCAAAAAAAAAAGTGTAAATTTACGTTTTATCGAATATCTCGGTTCCTGAGCGAGATAGAGCCTTGAAATTTGGACTATAAATACCTTTCTGTATCCCCGAATATAGTCTACGACTGTTCATTTACGTTTTATCGAATATCTCGGTTCCTGAGCGAGATAGAGCCTTGTAATTTAGACTATAAATACCTTCTCTAAGCTCCTCAACTTTCTGTATCCCCGAAAATATTCTACGACTGTTAGATCGGCTGCAACATCAAAAAGAAAAGTGTAAATTTACGTTTTATCGAATATCTCGGTTCCTGAGCGAGATAGAGCCTTGAAATTTGGACTATAAATACCTTTCTGTATCCCCGAATATAGTCTACGACTGTTCATTTACGTTTTATCGAATATCTCGGTTCCTGAGCGAGATAGAGCCTTGTAATTTAGACTATAAATACCTTCTCTAAGCTCCTCAACTTTCTGTATCCCCGAAAATATTCTACGACTGTTAGATCGGCTGCAACATCAAAAAGAAAAGTGTAAATTTACGTTTTATCGAATATCTCGGTTCCTGAGCGAGATAGAGCCTTGAAATTTGGACTATAAATACCTTTCTGTATCCCCGAATATAGTCTACGACTGTTCATTTACGTTTTATCGAATATCTCGGTTCCTGAGCGAGATAGAGCCTTGAAATTTGGACTATAAATAACTTTTCGAAATTCCTCAAATTTCTGTATCCCCGAATATAGTCTACGACTGTTCATTTACGTTTTATCGAATATCTCGGTTCCCGAGCGAGATAGAGCCTTGTAATTTGGACTATAAATACCTTCACGAAATTCCTCAACTTTCTGTATCCCCGAAAATATTCTACGACTTTTAGATCGGCTGCAACATCAAAAAGAAAAGTCTAAATTTACGTTTTATCGAATATCTCGGTTCCTGAGCAAGATAGAGGCTTTAAATTTGGACTATAAATACCTTTCTGTATCCCCGAATATAGTCTACGACTGTTCATTTACGTTTTATCGAATATCTCGGTTCCTGAGCGAGATAGAGCCATGAAATTTGGACTATAAATAACTTTTCGAAATTCCTCAACTTTCTGTATCCCCGAATATAGTCTACGACTGTTCATTTACGTTTTATCGAATATCTCGGTTCCTGAGCGAGATAGAGCCTTGAAATTTGGACTATAAATACCTTTCTGTATCCCCGAATATAGTCTACGACTGTTCATTTACGTTTTATCGAATATCTCGGTTCCTGAGCGAGATAGAGCCTTGAAATTTGGACTATAAATAACTTTTCGAAATTCCTCAACTTTCTGTATCCCCGAATATAGTCTACGACTGTGCATTTACGTTTTATCGAATATCTCGGTTCCTGAGCAAGATAAAGACTTGAAATTTGGACTATAAATACCTTCTCGAAATTCCTCAACTTTCTGTATCCCCGAAAATATTCTACGACTTTTAGATCGGCTGCAACATCAAAAAAAAAAGTGTAAATTTACGTTTTATCGAATATCTCGGTTCCTGAGCGAGATAGAGCCTTGAAATTTGGACTATAAATACCTTTCTGTATCCCCGAATATAGTCTACGACTGTTCATTTACGTTTTATCGAATATCTCGGTTCCTGAGCGAGATAGAGCCTTGTAATTTAGACTATAAATACCTTCTCTAAGCTCCTCAACTTTCTGTATCCCCGAAAATATTCTACGACTGTTAGATCGGCTGCAACATCAAAAAGAAAAGTGTAAATTTACGTTTTATCGAATATCTCGGTTCCTGAGCGAGATAGAGCCTTGAAATTTGGACTATAAATACCTTTCTGTATCCCCGAATATAGTCTACGACTGTTCATTTACGTTTTATCGAATATCTCGGTTCCTGAGCGAGATAGAGCCTTGAAATTTGGACTATAAATAACTTTTCGAAATTCCTCAAATTTCTGTATCCCCGAATATAGTCTACGACTGTTCATTTACGTTTTATCGAATATCTCGGTTCCCGAGCGAGATAGAGCCTTGTAATTTGGACTATAAATACCTTCACGAAATTCCTCAACTTTCTGTATCCCCGAAAATATTCTACGACTTTTAGATCGGCTGCAACATCAAAAAGAAAAGTCTAAATTTACGTTTTATCGAATATCTCGGTTCCTGAGCAAGATAGAGGCTTTAAATTTGGACTATAAATACCTTTCTGTATCCCCGAATATAGTCTACGACTGTGCATTTACGTTTTATCGAATATCTCGGTTCCTGAGCGAGATAGAGCCATGAAATTTGGACTATAAATAACTTTTCGAAATTCCTCAACTTTCTGTATCCCCGAAAATAGTCTACGACTGTTCATTTAAGTTTTATCGAATATCTCGGTTCCTGAGCGAGATAGAGCCTTGTAATTTGGACTATAAATACCTTTCTGTATCCCCGAATATAGTCTACGACTGTTCATTTACGTTTTATCGAATATCTCGGTTCCTGAGCGAGATAGAGCCTTGTAATTTGAACTATAAATACCTTCTCGAAATTCCTCAACTTTCTGTATCCCCGAAAATATTCTACGACTTTTAGATCGGCTGCAACATCAAAAAGAAGAAGAAGAAGAAGCGAGATAGAGCCTTGTAATTTGAACTATAAATACCTTCTCGAAATTCCTCAACTTTCTGTATCCCCGAAAATATTCTACGACTTTTAGATCGGCTGCAACATCAAAAAGAAAAGTGTAAATTTACGTTTTATCGAATATCTCGGTTCCTGAGCGAGATAGAGCCTTGAAATTTGGACTATAAATACCTTTCTGTATCCCCGAATATAGTCTACGACTGTTCATTTACGTTTTATCGAATATCTCGGTTCCTGAGCGAGATAGAGCCTTGAAATTTGGACTATAAATAACTTTTCGAAATTCCTCAACTTTCTGTATCCCCGAATATAGTCTACGACTGTTCATTTACGTTTTATCGAATATCTCGGTTCCTGAGCAAGATAAAGACTTGAAATTTGGACTATAAATACCTTCTCGAAATTCCTCAACTTTCTGTATCCCCGAAAATATTCTACGACTTTTAGATCGGCTGCAACATCAAAAAGAAAAGTGTAAATTTACGTTTTATCGAATATCTCGGTTCCTGAGCGAGATAGAGCCTTGAAATTTGGACTATAAATACCTTTCTGTATCCCCGAATATAGTCTACGACTGTTCATTTACGTTTTATCGAATATCTCGGTTCCTGAGCAAGATAGAGCCTTGTAATTTGAACTATAAATACCTTCTCGAAATTCCTCAACTTTCTGTATCCCCGAAAATATTCTACGACTTTTAGATCGGCTGCAACATCAAAAAGAAAAGTGTAAATTTACGTTTTATCGAATATCTCGGTTCCTGAGCGAGATAGAGCCTTGAAATTTGGACTATAAATACCTTTCTGTATCCCCGAATATAGTCTACGACTGTTCATTTACGTTTTATCGAATATCTCGGTTCCTGAGCGAGATAGAGCCTTGAAATTTGGACTATAAATAACTTTTCGAAATTCCTCAACTTTCTGTATCCCCGAATATAGTCTACGACTGTTCATTTACGTTTTATCGAATATCTCGGTTCCTGAGCAAGATAAAGACTTGAAATTTGGACTATAAATACCTTCTCAAAATTCCTCAACTTTCTGTATCCCCGAAAATATTCTACGACTTTTAGATCGGCTGCAACATCAAAAAGAAAAGTGTAAATTTACGTTTTATCGAATATCTCGGTTCCTGAGCGAGATAGAGCCTTGAAATTTGGACTATAAATACCTTTCTGTATCCCCGAATATAGTCTACGACTGTTCATTTACGTTTTATCGAATATCTCGGTTCCTGAGCGAGATAGAGCCTTGAAATTTGGACTATAAATAACTTTTCGAAATTCCTCAACTTTCTGTATCCCCGAATATAGTCTACGACTGTTCATTTACGTTTTATCGAATATCTCGGTTCCTGAGCAAGATAAAGACTTGAAATTTGGACTATAAATACCTTCTCAAAATTCCTCAACTTTCTGTATCCCCGAAAATATTCTACGACTTTTAGATCGGCTGCAACATCAAAAAGAAAAGTGTAAATTTACGTTTTATCGAATATCTCGGTTCCTGAGCGAGATAGAGCCTTGTAATTTGAACTATAAATACCTTCTCGAAATTCCTCAACTTTCTGTATCCCCGAAAATATTCTACGACTTTTAGATCGGCTGCAACATCAAAAAGAAAAGTGTAAATTTACGTTTTATCGAATATCTCGGTTCCTGAGCGAGATAGAGCCTTGAAATTTGGACTATAAATACCTTTCTGTATCCCCGAATATAGTCTACGACTGTTCATTTACGTTTTATCGAATATCTCGGTTCCTGAGCGAGATAGAGCCTTGAAATTTGGACTATAAATAACTTTTCGAAATTCCTCAACTTTCTGTATCCCCGAATATAGTCTACGACTGTTCATTTACGTTTTATCGAATATCTCGGTTCCTGAGCGAGATAAAGACTTGAAATTTGGACTATAAATACCTTTCTGTATCCCCGAATATAGTCTACGACTGTTCATTTACGTTTTATCGAATATCTCGGTTCCTGAGCGAGATAGAGCCTTGAAATTTGGACTATAAATACCTTTCTGTATCCCCGAATATAGTCTACGACTGTTCATTTACGTTTTATCGAATATCTCGGTTCCTGAGCGAGATAGAGCCTTGTAATTTAGACTATAAATACCTTCTCTAAACTCCTCAACTTTCTGTATCCCCGAAAATATTCTACGACTGTTAGATCGGCTGCAACATCAAAAATAAAAGTGTAAATTTACGTTTTATCGAATATCTCGGTTCCTGAGCGAGATAGAGCCTTGAAATTTGGACTATAAATACCTTTCTGTATCCCCGAATATAGTCTACGACTGTTCATTTACGTTTTATCGAATATCTCGGTTCCTGAGCGAGATAGAGCCTTGAAATTTGGACTATAAATACCTTTCTGTATCCCCGAATATAGTCTACGACTGTTCATTTACGTTTTATCGAATATCTCGGTTCCTGAGCGAGATAGAGCCTTGAAATTTGGACTATAAATAACTTTTCGAAATTCCTCAACTTTCTGTATCCCCGAATATAGTCTACGACTGTTCATTTACGTTTTATCGAATATCTCGGTTCCTGAGCGAGATAGAGCCTTGTAATTTGAACTATAAATACCTTCTCGAAATTCCTCAACTTTCTGTATCCCCGAAAATATTCTACGACTTTTAGATCGGCTGCAACATCAAAAAGAAAAGTGTAAATTTACGTTTTATCGAATATCTCGGTTCCTGAGCGAGATAGAGCCTTGAAATTTGGACTATAAATAACTTTTCGAAATTCCTCAACTTTCTGTATCCCCGAATATAGTCTACGACTGTTCATTTACGTTTTATCGAATATCTCGGTTCCTGAGCAAGATAAAGACTTGAAATTTGGACTATAAATACCTTCTCGAAATTCCTCAACTTTCTGTATCCCCGAAAATATTCTACGACTTTTAGATCGGCTGCAACATCAAAAAGAAAAGTGTAAATTTACGTTTTATCGAATATCTCGGTTCCTGAGCGAGATAGAGCCTTGAAATTTGGACTATAAATACCTTTCTGTATCCCCGAATATAGTCTACGACTGTTCATTTACGTTTTATCGAATATCTCGGTTCCTGAGCGAGATAGAGCCTTGAAATTTGGACTATAAATAACTTTTCGAAATTCCTCAACTTTCTGTATCCCCGAATATAGTCTACGACTGTTCATTTACGTTTTATCGAATATCTCGGTTCCTGAGCGAGATAGAGCCTTGTAATTTGAACTATAAATACTTTCTTGAAATTCCTCATTTTTCTGTATCCCCGAAAATATTCTACGACTTTTAGATCGGCTGCAACATCAAAAAGAAAAGTGTAAATTTACGTTTTATCGAATATCTCGGTTCCTGAGCGAGATAGAGCCTTGAAATTTGGACTAGAAATACCTTTCTGTATCCCCGAATATAGTCTACGACTGTTCATTTACGTTTTATCGAATATCTCGGTTCCTGAGCGAGATAGAGCCTTGAAATTTGGACTATAAATAACTTTTCGAAATTCCTCAACTTTCTGTATCCCCGAATATAGTCTACGACTGTTCATTTACGTTTTATCGAATATCTCGGTTCCTGAGCGAGATAAAGACTTGAAATTTGGACTATAAATACCTTTCTGTATCCCCGAATATAGTCTACGACTGTTCATTTACGTTTTATCGAATATCTCGGTTCCTGAGCGAGATAGAGCCTTGAAATTTGGACTATAAATACCTTTCTGTATCCCCGAATATAGTCTACGACTGTTCATTTACGTTTTATCGAATATCTCGGTTCCTGAGCGAGATAGAGCCTTGTAATTTAGACTATAAATACCTTCTCTAAACTCCTCAACTTTCTGTATCCCCGAAAATATTCTACGACTGTTAGATCGGCTGCAACATCAAAAAGAAAAGTGTAAATTTACGTTTTATCGAATATCTCGGTTCCTGAGCGAGATAGAGCCTTGAAATTTGGACTATAAATACCTTTCTGTATCCCCGAATATAGTCTACGACTGTTCATTTACGTTTTATCGAATATCTCGGTTCCTGAGCGAGATAGAGCCTTGAAATTTGGACTATAAATACCTTTCTGTATCCCCGAATATAGTCTACGACTGTTCATTTACGTTTTATCGAATATCTCGGTTCCTGAGCGAGATAGAGCCTTGTAATTTGAACTATAAATAACTTTTCGAAATTCCTCAACTTTCTGTATCCCCGAAAATATTCTACGACTTTTAGATCGGCTGCAACATCAAAAAGAAAAGTGTAAATTTACGTTTTATCGAATATCTCGGTTCCTGAGCGAGATAGAGCCTTGAAATTTGGACTATAAATACCTTTCTGTATCCCCGAATATAGTCTACGACTGTTCATTTACGTTTTATCGAAAATCTCGGTTCCTGAGCGAGATAGAGCCTTGAAATTTGGACTATAAATAACTTTTCGAAATTCCTCAACTTTCTGTATCCCCGAATATAGTCTACGACTGTTCATTTACGTTTTATCGAATATCTCGGTTCCTGAGCGAGATAAAGACTTGAAATTTGGACTATAAATACCTTTCTGTATCCCCGAATATAGTCTACGACTGTTCATTTACGTTTTATCGAATATCTCGGTTCCTGAGCGAGATAGAGCCTTGAAATTTGGACTATAAATACCTTTCTGTATCCCCGAATATAGTCTACGACTGTTCATTTACGTTTTATCGAATATCTCGGTTCCTGAGCGAGATAGAGCCTTGTAATTTAGACTATAAATACCTTCTCTAAACTCCTCAACTTTCTGTATCCCCGAAAATATTCTACGACTGTTAGATCGGCTGCAACATCAAAAAGAAAAGTGTAAATTTACGTTTTATCGAATATCTCGGTTCCTGAGCGAGATAGAGCCTTGAAATTTGGACTATAAATACCTTTCTGTATCCCCGAATATAGTCTACGACTGTTCATTTACGTTTTATCGAATATCTCGGTTCCTGAGCGAGATAGAGCCTTGAAATTTGGACTATAAATACCTTTCTGTATCCCCGAATATAGTCTACGACTGTTCATTTACGTTTTATCGAATATCTCGGTTCCTGAGCGAGATAGAGCCTTGAAATTTGGACTATAAATAACTTTTCGAAATTCCTCAACTTTCTGTATCCCCGAATATAGTCTACGACTGTTCATTTACGTTTTATCGAATATCTCGGTTCCTGAGCGAGATAGAGCCTTGAAATTTGGACTATAAATACCTTTCTGTATCCCCGAATATAGTCTACGACTGTTCATTTACGTTTTATCGAATATCTCGGTTCCTGAGCGAGATAGAGCCTTGTAATTTAGACTATAAATACCTTCTCTAAACTCCTCAACTTTCTGTATCCCCGAAAATATTCTACGACTGTTAGATCGGCTGCAACATCAAAAAGAAAAGTGTAAATTTACGTTTTATCGAATATCTCGGTTCCTGAGCGAGATAGAGCCTTGAAATTTGGACTATAAATACCTTTCTGTATCCCCGAATATAGTCTACGACTGTTCATTTACGTTTTATCGAATATCTCGGTTCCTGAGCGAGATAGAGCCTTGAAATTTGGACTATAAATAACTTTTCGAAATTCCTCAACTTTCTGTATCCCCGAATATAGTCTACGACTGTTCATTTACGTTTTATCGAATATCTCGGTTCCTGAGCGAGATAAAGACTTGAAATTTAGACTATAAATACCTTTCTGTATCCCCGAATATAGTTTACGACTGTTCATTTACGTTTTATCGAATATCTCGGTTCCTGAGCGAGATAGAGCCTTGAAATTTGGACTATAAATACCTTTCTGTATCCCCGAATATAGTCTACGACTGTTCATTTACGTTTTATCGAATATCTCGGTTCCTGAGCGAGATAGAGCCTTGATTTTTTGACTATAAATAACTTCTCTAAACTCCTCAACTTTCTGTATCCCCGAAAATATTCTACGACTTTTAGATCGGCTGCAACATCAAAAAGAAAAGTGTAAATTTACGTTTTATCGAATATCTCGGTTCCTGAGCGAGATAAAGACTTGAAATTTGGACTATAAATACCTTTCTGTATCCCCGAATATAGTCTACGACTGTTCATTTACGTTTTATCGAATATCTCGGTTCCTGAGCGAGATAGAGCCTTGAAATTTGGACTATAAATACCTTTCTGTATCCCCGAATATAGTCTACGACTGTTCATTTACGTTTTATCGAATATCTCGGTTCCTGAGCGAGATAGAGCCTTGAAATTTGGACTATAAATAACTTTTCGAAATTCCTCAACTTTCTGTATCCCCGAATATAGTCTACGACTGTTCATTTACGTTTTATCGAATATCTCGGTTCCTGAGCGAGATAGAGCCTTGAAATTTGGACTATAAATACCTTTCTGTATCCCCGAATATAGTCTACGACTGTTCATTTACGTTTTATCGAATATCTCGGTTCCTGAGCGAGATAGAGCCTTGTAATTTAGACTATAAATACCTTCTCTAAACTCCTCAACTTTCTGTATCCCCGAAAATATTCTACGACTGTTAGATCGGCTGCAACATCAAAAAGAAAAGTGTAAATTTACGTTTTATCGAATATCTCGGTTCCTGAGCGAGATAGAGCCTTGAAATTTGGACTATAAATACCTTTCTGTATCCCCGAATATAGTCTACGACTGTTCATTTACGTTTTATCGAATATCTCGGTTCCTGAGCGAGATAGAGCCTTGAAATTTGGACTATAAATAACTTTTCGAAATTCCTCAACTTTCTGTATCCCCGAATATAGTCTACGACTGTTCATTTACGTTTTATCGAATATCTCGGTTCCTGAGCGAGATAAAGACTTGAAATTTAGACTATAAATACCTTTCTGTATCCCCGAATATAGTTTACGACTGTTCATTTACGTTTTATCGAATATCTCGGTTCCTGAGCGAGATAGAGCCTTGAAATTTGGACTATAAATACCTTTCTGTATCCCCGAATATAGTCTACGACTGTTCATTTACGTTTTATCGAATATCTCGGTTCCTGAGCGAGATAGAGCCTTGATTTTTTGACTATAAATAACTTCTCTAAACTCCTCAACTTTCTGTATCCCCGAAAATATTCTACGACTTTTAGATCGGCTGCAACATCAAAAAGAAAAGTCTAAATTTACGTTTTATCGAATATCTCGGTTCCTGAGCGAGATAAAGACTTGAAATTTGGACTATAAATAACTTTTCGAAATTCCTCAACTTTCTGTATCCCCGAATATAGTCTACGACTGTTCATTTACGTTTTATCGAATATCTCGGTTCCTGAGCGAGATAGAGCCTTGTAATTTGAACTATAAATACCTTCTCGAAATTCCTCAACTTTCTGTATCCCCGAAAATATTCTACGACTTTTAGATCGGCTGCAACATCAAAAAGAAAAGTGTAAATTTACGTTTTATCGGATATCTCGGTTCCTGAGCGAGATAGAGCCTTGAAATTTGGACTATAAATACCTTTCTGTATCCCCGAATATAGTCTACGACTGTTCATTTACGTTTTATCGAATATCTCGGTTCCTGAGCGAGATAGAGCCTTGAAATTTGGACTATAAATAACTTTTCGAAATTCCTCAACTTTCTGTATCCCCGAATATAGTCCACGACTGTGCATTTACGTTTTATCGAATATCTCGGTTCCTGAGCGAGATAAAGACTTAAAATTTGGACTATAAATACCTTCTCAAAATTCCTCAACTTTCTGTATCCCCGAAAATATTCTACGACTTTTAGATCGGCTGCAACATCAAAAAGAAAAGTCTAAATTTACGTTTTATCGAATATCTTGGTTCCTGAGCGAGATAGAGGCTTTAAATTTGGACTATAAATACCTTTCTGTATCCCCGAATATAGTCTACGACTGTTCATTTACGTTTTATCGAATATCTCGGTTCCTGAGCGAGATAGAGCCATGAAATTTGGACTATAAATAACTTTTCGATATTCCTCAACTTTCTGTATCCCCGAATATAGTCTACGACTGTTCATTTACGTTTTATCGAATATCTCGGTTCCTGAGCGAGATAGAGCCTTGTAATTTGGACTATAAATACCTTCACGAAATTCCTCAACTTTCTGTATCCCCGAAAATATTCTACGACTTTTAGATCGGCTGCAACATCAAAAAGAAAAGTGTAAATTTACGTTTTATCGAATATCTCGGTTCCTGAGCGAGATAGAGGCTTTAAATTTGGACTATAAATACCTTTCTGTATCCCCGAATATAGTCTACGACTGTTCATTTACGTTTTATCGAATATCTCGGTTCCTGAGCGAGATAGAGCCATGAAATTTGGACTATAAATAACTTTTCGAAATTCCTCAACTTTCTGTATCCCCGAATATAGTCTACGACTGTTCATTTACGTTTTATCGAATATCTCGGTTCCTGAGCGAGATAGAGCCTTGTAATTTGGACTATAAATACCTTCTCGAAATTCCTCAACTTTCTGTATCCCCGAAAATATTCTACGACTTTTAGATCGGCTGCAACATCAAAAAGAAAAGTCTAAATTTACGTTTTATCGAATATCTCGGTTCCTGAGCGAGATAGAGCCTTGAAATTTGGACTATAAATACCTTTCTGTATCCCCGAATATAGTCTACGACTGTTCATTTACGTTTTATCGAATATCTCGGTTCCTGAGCGAGATAGAGCCATGAAATTTGGACTATAAATAACTTTTCGAAATTCCTCAACTTTCTGTATCCCCGAATATGGTCTACGACTGTTCATTTACGTTTTATCGAATATCTCGGTTCCTGAGCGAGATAGAGCCTTGTAATTTGGACTATAAATACCTTCTCGAAATTCCTCAACTTTCTGTATCCCCGAAAATATTCTACGACTTTTAGTTCGGCTGCAACATCAAAAAGAAAAGTGTAAATTTACGTTTTATCGAATATCTCGGTTCCTGAGCGAGATAGAGCCTTGTAATTTGGACTATAAATACCTTCACGAAATTCCTCAACTTTCTGTATCCCCGAAAATATTCTACGACTTTTAGATCGGCTGCAACATCAAAAAGAAAAGTCTTAATTTACGTTTTATCGAATATCTCGGTTCCTGAGCGAGATAGAGGCTTGAAATTTGGACTATAAATACCTTTCTGTATCCCCGAATATAGTCTACGACTGTTCATTTACGTTTTATCGAATATCTCGGTTCCTGAGCGAGATAGAGCCATGAAATTTGGACTATAAATAACTTTTCGAAATTCCTCAACTTTCTGTATCCCCGAATATAGTCTACGACTGTTCATTTACGTTTTATCGAATATCTCGGTTCCTGAGCGAGATAGAGCCTTGTAATTTGGACTATAAATACCTTCTCGAAATTCCTCAACTTTCTGTATCCCCGAAAATATTCTACGACTTTTAGATCGGCTGCAACATCAAAAAGAAAAGTCTAAATTTACGTTTTATCGAATATCTCGGTTCCTGAGCGAGATAGAGCCTTGAAATTTGGACTATAAATACCTTTCTGTATCCCCGAATATAGTCTACGACTGTTCATTTACGTTTTATCGAATATCTCGGTTCCCGAGCGAGATAGAGCCTTGAAATTTGGACTATAAATACCTTTCTGTATCCCCGAATATAGTCTACGACTGTTCATTTACGTTTTATCGAATATCTCGGTTCCTGAGCGAGATAGAGCCTTGAAATTTGGACTATAAATAACTTTTCGAAATTCCTCAACATTCTGTATCCCCGAATATAGTCCACGACTGTTCATTTACGTTTTATCGAATATCTCGGTTCCTGAGCGAGATAAAGACTTGAAATTTGGACTATAAATAACTTTTCGAAATTCCTCAACTTTCTGTATCCCCGAATATAGTCTACGACTGTTCATTTACGTTTTATCGAATATCTCGGTTCCTGAACGAGATAGAGCCTTGTAATTTGGACTATAAATACCTTCTCGAAATTCCTCAACTTTCTGCATCCCCGAATATAGTCTACGACTGTTCATGTACGTTTTATCGAATATCTCGGTTCCTGAGCCAGAAAGAGACTTGAAATTTGGACTAAAAATACCTTCTCGAAATTCCTCAACTTTCTGTATCCCCGAAAATATTCTACGACTTTTAGATCGGCTGCAACATCAAAAAGAAAAGTGTAAATTTACGTTTTATCGAATATCTCGGTTCCTGAGCGAGATAGAGCCTTGTAATTTGGACTATAAATACCTTCTCGAAATTCCTCAGCTTTCTGTATCCCCGAAAATATTCTACGACTTTTAGATCGGCTGCAACATCAAAAAGAAAAGTGTAAATTTACGTTTTATCGAATATCTCGGTTCCTGAGCGAGATAGAGCCTTGTAATTTGGACTATAAATACCTTTTCGAAATTCCTCAACTTTCTGTATCCCCGAATATAGTCTACGACTGTTCATTTACGTTTTATCGAATATCTCGGTTCCTGAGCGAGATAGAGCCTTGTAATTTGGACTTTAAATACCTTTCTGTATCCCCGAATATAGTCTACGACTGTGCATTTACATTTTTATCGAATATCTCGGTTCCTGAGCGAGATAGAGCCTTGAAATTTGGACTATAAATGCCTTTTCGAAATTCCTCAACTTTCTGTATCCCCGAATATAGTCTACGACTGTTCATTTACGTTTTATCGAATATCTCGGTTCCCGAGCGAGATAGAGCCTTGAAATTTGGACTATAAATACCTTTCTGTATCCCCGAATATAGTCTACGACTGTTCATTTACGTTTTATCGAATATCTCGGTTCCTGAGCGAATGAAATTTGGACTATAAATAACTTTTCGAAATTCCTCAACTTTCTGTATCCCTGAATATAGTCTACGACTGTTCATTTACGTTTTATCGAATATCTCGGTTCCTGAGCGAGATAGAGCCTTGTAATTTGGACTATAAATACCTTCACGAAATTCCTCAACTTTCTGTATCCCCGAAAATATTCTACGACTTTTAGTTCGGCTGCAACATCAAAAAGAAAAGTGTAAATTTACGTTTTATCGAATATCTCGGTTCCTGAGCGAGATAGAGGCTTGAAATTTGGACTATAAATACCTTTCTGTATCCCCGAATATAGTCTACGACTGTTCATTTACGTTTTATCGAATATCTCGGTTCCTGAGCCAGATAGAGACTTGAAATTTGGACTATAAATACCTTCTCGAAATTCCTCAACTTTCTGTATCCCCGAAAATATTCTACGACTTTTAGTTCGGCTGCAACATCAAAAAGAAAAGTGTAAATTTACAGTTTATCGAATATATCGGTTCCTGAGCGAGATAGAGCCTTGTAATTTGAACTATAAATACCTTTTCGAAATTCCTCAACTTTCTGTATCCCCGAATATAGTCTATGACTGTTCATTTACGTTTTATCGAATATCTCGGTTCCTGAGCGAGATAGAGCCTTGTAATTTGGACTATAAATACCTTCTTGAAATTCCTCAACTTTCTGTATCCCCGAAAATATTCTACGACTTTTAGATCGGCTGCAACATCAAAAAGAAAAGTGTAAATTTACGTTTTATCGAATATCTCGGTTCCTGAGCGAGATAGAGCCTTGTAATTTGGACTATAAATACCTTTTCGAAATTCCTCAACTTTCTGTATCCCCGAATATAGTCTACGACTGTTCATTTACGTTTTATCGAATATCTCGGTTCCTGAGCGAGATAGAGCCTCGTAATTTGGACTATAAATACCTTCTCGAAATTCCTCAACTTTCTGTTTCCCGAAAATATTCTACGACTTTTAGATCGGCTGCAACATCAAAAAGAAAAGTGTAAATTTACGTTTTATCGAATATCTCGGTTCCTGAGCGAGATAGAGCCTTGTAATTTGGACTATAAATACCTTCTCGAAATTCCTCAGCTTTCTGTATCCCCGAAAATATTCTACGACTTTTAGATCGGCTGCAACATCAAAAAGAAAAGTGTAAATTTACGTTTTATCGAATATCTCGGTTCCTGAGCGAGATAGAGCCTTGTAATTTGGACTATAAATACCTTTTCGAAATTCCTCAACTTTCTGTATCCCCGAATATAGTCTACGACTGTTCATTTACGTTTTATCGAATATCTCGGTTCCTGAGCGAGATAGAGCCTTGTAATTTGGACTTTAAATACCTTTCTGTATCCCCGAATATAGTCTACGACTGTGCATTTACATTTTTATCGAATATCTCGGTTCCTGAGCGAGATAGAGCCTTGAAATTTGGACTATAAATGCCTTTTCGAAATTCCTCAACTTTCTGTATCCCCGAATATAGTCTACGACTGTTCATTTACGTTTTATCGAATATCTCGGTTCCTGAGCGAGATAGAGCCTTGTAATTTGGACTTTAAATACCTTTCTGTATCCCCGAATATAGTCTATGACTGTTCATTTACGTTTTATCGAATATCTCGGTTCCTGAGCGAGATAGAGCCTTGTAATTTGGACTATAAATACCTTTTCGAAATTCCTCAACTTTCTGTATCCCCGAATATAGTCTACAACTGTTCATTTACGTTTTATCGAATATCTCGGTTCCTGAGCAAGATAGAGCCTTGAAATTTGGACTATACATACCTTTTCGAAATTCCTCAACTTTCTGTATCCCCGAAAATATTCTACGACTTTTAGATCGGCTGCAACATCAAAAAGAAAAGTGTAAATTTACGTTTTATCGAATATCTCGGTTCCTGAGCGAGATAGAGCCTTGAAATTTGGACTTTAAATACCTTCTCGAAATTCCTCAACTTTCTGTATCCCCGAAAATATTCTACGACTTTTAGATCGGCTGCAACATCAAAAAGAAAAGTGTAAATTTACGTTTTATCGAATATCTCGGTTCCTGAGCGAGATAGAGGCTTGAAATTTGGACTATAAATACCTTTCTGTATCCCCGAATATAGTCTACGACTGTTCATTTACGTTTTATCGAATATCTCGGTTCCTGAGCGAGATAGAGCCTCGTAATTTGGACTATAAATACCTTCTCGAAATTCCTCAACTTTCTGTATCCCGAAAATATTCTACGACTTTTAGATCGGCTGCAACATCAAAAAGAAAAGTGTAAATTTACGTTTTATCGAATATCTCGGTTCCTGAGCGAGATAGAGCCTTGTAATTTGGACTATAAATACCTTTTCGAAATTCCTCAACTTTCTGTATCCCCGAATATAGTCTACGACTGTTCATTTACGTTTTATCGAATATCTCGGTTCCTGAGCGAGATAGAGCCTTGTAATTTGGACTATAAATACCTTCTTGAAATTCCTCAACTTTCTGTATCCCCGAAAATATTCTACGACTTTTAGATCGGCTGCAACATCAAAAAGAAAAGTGTAAATTTACGTTTTATCGAATATCTCGGTTCCTGAGCGAGATAGAGCCTTGTAATTTGGACTATAAATACCTTTTCGAAATTCCTCAACTTTCTGTATCCCCGAATATAGTCTACGACTGTTCATTTACGTTTTATCGAATATCTCGGTTCCTGAGCGAGATAGAGCCTCGTAATTTGGACTATAAATACCTTCTCGAAATTCCTCAACTTTCTGTATCCCGAAAATATTCTACGACTTTTAGATCGGCTGCAACATCAAAAAGAAAAGTGTAAATTTACGTTTTATCGAATATCTCGGTTCCTGAGCGAGATAGAGCCTTGTAATTTGGACTATAAATACCTTCTCGAAATTCCTCAGCTTTCTGTATCCCCGAAAATATTCTACGACTTTTAGATCGGCTGCAACATCAAAAAGAAAAGTGTAAATTTACGTTTTATCGAATATCTCGGTTCCTGAGCGAGATAGAGCCTTGTAATTTGGACTATAAATACCTTTTCGAAATTCCTCAACTTTCTGTATCCCCGAATATAGTCTACGACTGTTCATTTACGTTTTATCGAATATCTCGGTTCCTGAGCGAGATAGAGCCTTGTAATTTGGACTTTAAATACCTTTCTGTATCCCCGAATATAGTCTACGACTGTGCATTTACATTTTTATCGAATATCTCGGTTCCTGAGCGAGATAGAGCCTTGAAATTTGGACTATAAATGCCTTTTCGAAATTCCTCAACTTTCTGTATCCCCGAATATAGTCTATGACTGTTCATTTACGTTTTATCGAATATCTCGGTTCCTGAGCGAGATAGAGCCTTGTAATTTGGACTTTAAATACCTTTCTGTATCCCCGAATATAGTCTATGACTGTTCATTTACGTTTTATCGAATATCTCGGTTCCTGAGCGAGATAGAGCCTTGTAATTTGGACTATAAATACCTTTTCGAAATTCCTCAACTTTCTGTATCCCCGAATATAGTCTACAACTGTTCATTTACGTTTTATCGAATATCTCGGTTCCTGAGCAAGATAGAGCCTTGAAATTTGGACTATACATACCTTTTCGAAATTCCTCAACTTTCTGTATCCCCGAAAATATTCTACGACTTTTAGATCGGCTGCAACATCAAAAAGAAAAGTGTAAATTTACGTTTTATCGAATATCTCGGTTCCTGAGCGAGATAGAGCCTTGAAATTTGGACTTTAAATACCTTCTCGAAATTCCTCAACTTTCTGTATCCCCGAAAATATTCTACGACTTTTAGATCGGCTGCAACATCAAAAAGAAAAGTGTAAATTTACGTTTTATCGAATATCTCGGTTCCTGAGCGAGATAGAGGCTTGAAATTTGGACTATAAATACCTTTCTGTATCCCCGAATATAGTCTACGACTGTTCATTTACGTTTTATCGAATATCTCGGTTCCTGAGCGAGATAGAGCCTCGTAATTTGGACTATAAATACCTTCTCGAAATTCCTCAACTTTCTGTATCCCGAAAATATTCTACGACTTTTAGATCGGCTGCAACATCAAAAAGAAAAGTGTAAATTTACGTTTTATCGAATATCTCGGTTCCTGAGCGAGATAGAGCCTTGTAATTTGGACTATAAATACCTTTTCGAAATTCCTCAACTTTCTGTATCCCCGAATATAGTCTACGACTGTTCATTTACGTTTTATCGAATATCTCGGTTCCTGAGCGAGATAGAGCCTTGTAATTTGGACTATAAATACCTTCTTGAAATTCCTCAACTTTCTGTATCCCCGAAAATATTCTACGACTTTTAGATCGGCTGCAACATCAAAAAGAAAAGTGTAAATTTACGTTTTATCGAATATCTCGGTTCCTGAGCGAGATAGAGCCTTGTAATTTGGACTATAAATACCTTTTCGAAATTCCTCAACTTTCTGTATCCCCGAATATAGTCTACGACTGTTCATTTACGTTTTATCGAATATCTCGGTTCCTGAGCGAGATAGAGCCTCGTAATTTGGACTATAAATACCTTCTCGAAATTCCTCAACTTTCTGTATCCCGAAAATATTCTACGACTTTTAGATCGGCTGCAACATCAAAAAGAAAAGTGTAAATTTACGTTTTATCGAATATCTCGGTTCCTGAGCGAGATAGAGCCTTGTAATTTGGACTATAAATACCTTCTCGAAATTCCTCAGCTTTCTGTATCCCCGAAAATATTCTACGACTTTTAGATCGGCTGCAACATCAAAAAGAAAAGTGTAAATTTACGTTTTATCGAATATCTCGGTTCCTGAGCGAGATAGAGCCTTGTAATTTGGACTATAAATACCTTTTCGAAATTCCTCAACTTTCTGTATCCCCGAATATAGTCTACGACTGTTCATTTACGTTTTATCGAATATCTCGGTTCCTGAGCGAGATAGAGCCTTGTAATTTGGACTTTAAATACCTTTCTGTATCCCCGAATATAGTCTACGACTGTGCATTTACATTTTTATCGAATATCTCGGTTCCTGAGCGAGATAGAGCCTTGAAATTTGGACTATAAATGCCTTTTCGAAATTCCTCAACTTTCTGTATCCCCGAATATAGTCTATGACTGTTCATTTACGTTTTATCGAATATCTCGGTTCCTGAGCGAGATAGAGCCTTGTAATTTGGACTATAAATACCTTTTCGAAATTCCTCAACTTTCTGTATCCCCGAATATAGTCTACAACTGTTCATTTACGTTTTATCGAATATCTCGGTTCCTGAGCAAGATAGAGCCTTGAAATTTGGACTATAAATACCTTTTTGAAATTCCTCAACTTTCTGTATCCCCGAAAATATTCTACGACTTTTAGATCGGCTGCAACATCAAAAAGAAAAGTGTAAATTTACGTTTTATCGAATATCTCGGTTCCTGAGCGAGATAGAGCCTTGAAATTTGGACTTTAAATACCTTCTCGAAATTCCTCAACTTTCTGTATCCCCGAAAATATTCTACGACTTTTAGATCGGCTGCAACATCAAAAAGAAAAGTGTAAATTTACGTTTTATCGAATATCTCGGTTCCTGAGCGAGATAGAGGCTTGAAATTTGGACTATAAATACCTTTCTGTATCCCCGAATATAGTCTACGACTGTTCATTTACGTTTTATCGAATATCTCGGTTCCTGAGCGAGATAGAGCCTTGAAATTTGGACTATAAATACCTTCTCGAAATTCCTCAACTTTCTGTATCCCCGAAAATATTCTACGACTTTTAGATCGGCTGCAACATCAAAAAGAAAAGTGTAAATTTACGTTTTATCGAATATCTCGGTTCCTGAGCGAGATAGAGCCTTGTAATTTGGACTATAAATACCTTTTCGAAATTCCTCAACTTTCTGTATCCCCGAATATAGTCTACGACTGTTCATTTACGTTTTATCGAATATCTCGGTTCCTGAGCGAGATAGAGCCTTGTAATTTGGACTTTAAATACCTTTCTGTATCCCCGAATATAGTCTACGACTGTGCATTTACATTTTTATCGAATATCTCGGTTCCTGAGCGAGATAGAGCCTTGAAATTTGGACTATAAATGCCTTTTCGAAATTCCTCAACTTTCTGTATCCCCGAATATAGTCTACGACTGTTCATTTACGTTTTATCGAATATCTCGGTTCCTGAGCGAGATAGAGCCTTGTAATTTGGACTTTAAATACCTTTCTGTATCCCCGAATATAGTCTATGACTGTTCATTTACGTTTTATCGAATATCTCGGTTCCTGAGCGAGATAGAGCCTTGAAATTTGGACTTTAAATACCTTCTCGAAATTCCTCAACTTTCTGTATCCCCGAAAATATTCTACGACTTTTAGTTCGGCTGCAACATCAAAAAGAAAAGTGTAAATTTACAGTTTATCGAATATCTCGGTTCCTGAGCGAGATAGAGCCTTGTAATTTGAACTATAAATACCTTTTCGAAATTCCTCAACTTTCTGTATCCCCGAATATAGTCTATGACTGTTCATTTACGTTTTATCGAATATCTCGGTTCCTGAGCGAGATAGAGCCTTGTAATTTGGACTATAAATACCTTCTCGAAATTCCTCAACTTTCTGTATCCCCGAAAATATTCTACGACTTTTAGATCGGCTGCAACATCAAAAAGAAAAGTGTAAATTTACGTTTTATCGAATATCTCGGTTCCTGAGCGAGATAGAGCCTTGTAATTTGAACTATAAATACCTTTTCGAAATTCCTCAACTTTCTGTATCCCCGAATATAGTCTATGACTGTTCATTTACGTTTTATCGAATATCTCGGTTCCTGAGCGAGATAGAGCCTTGTAATTTGGACTATAAATACCTTCTCGAAATTCCTCAACTTTCTGTATCCCCGAAAATATTCTACGACTTTTAGATCGGCTGCAACATCAAAAAGAAAAGTGTAAATTTACGTTTTATCGAATATCTCGGTTCCTGAGCGAGATAGAGCCTTGTAATTTGGACTATAAATACCTTTTCGAAATTCCTCAACTTTCTGTATCCCCGAATATAGTCTACGACTGTTCATTTACGTTTTATCGAATATCTCGGTTCCTGAGCGAGATAGAGCCTCGTAATTTGGACTATAAATACCTTCTCGAAATTCCTCAACTTTCTGTATCCCGAAAATATTCTACGACTTTTAGATCGGCTGCAACATCAAAAAGAAAAGTGTAAATTTACGTTTTATCGAATATCTCGGTTCCTGAGCGAGATAGAGCCTTGTAATTTGGACTATAAATACCTTCTCGAAATTCCTCAGCTTTCTGTATCCCCGAAAATATTCTACGACTTTTAGATCGGCTGCAACATCAAAAAGAAAAGTGTAAATTTACGTTTTATCGAATATCTCGGTTCCTGAGCGAGATAGAGCCTTGTAATTTGGACTATAAATACCTTTTCGAAATTCCTCAACTTTCTGTATCCCCGAATATAGTCTACGACTGTTCATTTACGTTTTATCGAATATCTCGGTTCCTGAGCGAGATAGAGCCTTGTAATTTGGACTTTAAATACCTTTCTGTATCCCCGAATATAGTCTACGACTGTGCATTTACATTTTTATCGAATATCTCGGTTCCTGAGCGAGATAGAGCCTTGAAATTTGGACTATAAATGCCTTTTCGAAATTCCTCAACTTTCTGTATCCCCGAATATAGTCTACGACTGTTCATTTACGTTTTATCGAATATCTCGGTTCCTGAGCGAGATAGAGCCTTGTAATTTGGACTTTAAATACCTTTCTGTATCCCCGAATATAGTCTATGACTGTTCATTTACGTTTTATCGAATATCTCGGTTCCTGAGCGAGATAGAGCCTTGTAATTTGGACTATAAATACCTTTTCGAAATTCCTCAACTTTCTGTATCCCCGAATATAGTCTACAACTGTTCATTTACGTTTTATCGAATATCTCGGTTCCTGAGCGAGATAGAGCCTTGAAATTTGGACTTTAAATACCTTCTCGAAATTCCTCAACTTTCTGTATCCCCGAAAATATTTTACGACTTTTAGATCGGCTGCAACATCAAAAAGAAAAGTGTAAATTTACGTTTTATCGAATATCTCGGTTCCTGAGCGAGATAGAGCCTTGAAATTTGGACTATAAATACCTTTCTGTATCCCCGAATATAGTCTACGACTGTTCATTTACGTTTTATCGAATATCTCGGTTCCTGAGCGAGATAGAGCCTTGAAATTTGGACTATAAATACCTTTTCGAAATTCCTCAACTTTCTGTATCCCCGAATATAGTCTACGACTGTTCATTTTTTATCGTTTTATCGAATATCTCGGTTCCTGAGCGAGATAGAGCCTTGAAATTTGGACTATAAATACCTTCTCGAAATTCCTCAGCTTTCTGTATCCACGAAAGTAGTCTACGACTTTTAGATCGGCTGCAACATCAAAAAGAAAAGTGTAAATATAATTTAAATATATAATTTGGACTAAAAATACCTTCTCGAAATTTCTCAACTTTCTGTATCCCCGAATATAGTCTACGACTTTTAGATCGGCTGCAACATCAAAAAGAAAAGTGTAAATATACGTTTTATCGAATATCTCGGTTCCTGAGCGAGATAGAGCCTTGAAATTTGGACTATAAATACCTTTCTGTATCCCCGAATATAGTCTACGACTGTTCATTTACGTTTTATCGAATATCTCGGTTCCTGAGCGAGGTAGAGCCTTGTAATTTGGACTATAAATACCTTTCTGTATCCCCGAATATAGTCTACGACTGTTCATTTACGTTTTTTCGAATATTTCGGTTCCTGAGCGAGATAGAGCCTTGAAATTTGGACTATAAATACCTTTCTGTATCCCCGAATATAGTCTACGACTGTTCATTTACGTTTTATCGAATATCTCGGTTCCTGAGCAAGATAGAGCCTTGAAATTTGGACTATAAATACCTTTTCGAAATTCCTCAACTTTCTGTATCCCCGAAAATATTCTACGACTTTTAGATCGGCTGCAACATCAAAAAGAAAAGTGTAAATTTACGTTTTATCGAATATCTCGGTTCCTGAGCGAGATAGAGCCTTGAAATTTGGACTTTAAATACCTTCTCGAAATTCCTCAACTTTCTGTATCCCCGAAAATATTCTACGACTTTTAGATCGGCTGCAACATCAAAAAGAAAAGTGTAAATTTACGTTTTATCGAATATCTCGGTTCCTGAGCGAGATAGAGCCTTGAAATTTGGACTATAAATACCTTTTCGAAATTTCTCAACTTTCTGTATCCCCGAATGTAGTCTACGACTTTTAGACCGGCTGCAACATCAAAAAGAAAAGTGTAAATTTACGTTTTATCGAATATCTCGGTTCCTGAGCGAGATAGAGCCTTGAAATTTGCACTATAAATACCTTTCTGTATCCCCGAATATAGTCTACGACTGTTCATTTACGTTTTATCGAATATCTCGGTTCCTGAGCGAGATAGAGCCTTGAAATTTGGACTATAAATAACTTTTCGAAATTCCTCAACTTTCTGTATCCCCGAATATAGTCTACGACTGTTCATTTACGTTTTATCGAATATCTCGGTTCCTGAGCGAGATAGAGACTTGAAATTTGGACTATAAATACCTTTTCGAAATTCCTCAACTTTCTGTATCCCCGAATATAGTCTACGACTGTTCATTTACGTTTTATCGAATATCTCGGTTCCTGAGCGAGATAGAGCCTCGTAATTTGGACTATAAATACCTTCTCGAAATTCCTCAACTTTCTGTATCCCGAAAATATTCTACGACTTTTAGATCGGCTGCAACATCAAAAAGAAAAGTGTAAATTTACGTTTTATCGAATATCTCGGTTCCTGAGCGAGATAGAGCCTTGTAATTTGGACTATAAATACCTTCTCGAAATTCCTCAGCTTTCTGTATCCCCGAAAATATTCTACGACTTTTAGATCGGCTGCAACATCAAAAAGAAAAGTGTAAATTTACGTTTTATCGAATATCTCGGTTCCTGAGCGAGATAGAGCCTTGTAATTTGGACTATAAATACCTTTTCGAAATTCCTCAACTTTCTGTATCCCCGAATATAGTCTACGACTGTTCATTTACGTTTTATCGAATATCTCGGTTCCTGAGCGAGATAGAGCCTTGTAATTTGGACTTTAAATACCTTTCTGTATCCCCGAATATAGTCTACGACTGTGCATTTACATTTTTATCGAATATCTCGGTTCCTGAGCGAGATAGAGCCTTGAAATTTGGACTATAAATGCCTTTTCGAAATTCCTCAACTTTCTGTATCCCCGAATATAGTCTACGACTGTTCATTTACATTTTATCGAATATCTCGGTTCCTGAGCGAGATAGAGCCTTGTAATTTGGACTTTAAATACCTTTCTGTATCCCCGAATATAGTCTATGACTGTTCATTTACGTTTTATCGAATATCTCGGTTCCTGAGCGAGATAGAGCCTCGTAATTTGGACTATAAATACCTTCTCGAAATTCCTCAACTTTCTGTATCCCGAAAATATTCTACGACTTTTAGATCGGCTGCAACATCAAAAAGAAAAGTGTAAATTTACGTTTTATCGAATATCTCGGTTCCTGAGCGAGATAGAGCCTTGTAATTTGGACTATAAATACCTTCTCGAAATTCCTCAGCTTTCTGTATCCCCGAAAATATTCTACGACTTTTAGATCGGCTGCAACATCAAAAAGAAAAGTGTAAATTTACGTTTTATCGAATATCTCGGTTCCTGAGCGAGATAGAGCCTTGTAATTTGGACTATAAATACCTTTTCGAAATTCCTCAACTTTCTGTATCCCCGAATATAGTCTACGACTGTTCATTTACGTTTTATCGAATATCTCGGTTCCTGAGCGAGATAGAGCCTTGTAATTTGGACTTTAAATACCTTTCTGTATCCCCGAATATAGTCTACGACTGTTCATTTACGTTTTATCGAATATCTCGGTTCCTGAGCGAGATAGAGCCTTGAAATTTGGACTATAAATAACTTTTCGAAATTCCTCAACTTTCTGTATCCCCGAATATAGTCTACGACTGTTCATTTACGTTTTATCGAATATCTCGGTTCCTGAGCGAGATAGAGACTTGAAATTTGGACTATAAATACCTTTTCGAAATTCCTCAACTTTCTGTATCCCCGAATATAGTCTACGACTGTTCATTTACGTTTTATCGAATATCTCGGTTCCTGAGCGAGATAGAGCCTCGTAATTTGGACTATAAATACCTTCTCGAAATTCCTCAACTTTCTGTATCCCCGAAAATATTCTACGACTTTTAGATCGGCTGCAACATCAAAAAGAAAAGTGTAAATTTACGTTTTATCGAATATCTCGGTTCCTGAGCGAGATAGAGCCTTGTAATTTGGACTATAAATACCTTTTCGAAATTCCTCAACTTTCTGTATCCCCGAATATAGTCTACGACTGTTCATTTACGTTTTATCGAATATCTCGGTTCCTGAGCGAGATAGAGCCTTGTAATTTGGACTATAAATACCATTTCGAAATTCCTCAACTTTCTGTATCCCCGAATATAGTCTACGACTGTTCATTTACGTTTTATCGAATATCTCGGTTCCTGAGCGAGATAGAGCCTCGTAATTTGGACTATAAATACCTTCTCGAAATTCCTCAACTTTCTGTATCCCGAAAATATTCAACGACTTTTAGATCGGCTGCAACATCAATAAGAAAAGTGTAAATTTACGTTTTATCGAATATCTCGGTTCCTGAGCGAGATAGAGCCTTGTAATTTGGACTATAAATACCTTCTCGAAATTCCTCAGCTTTCTGTATCCCCGAAAATATTCTACGACTTTTAGATCGGCTGCAACATCAAAAAGAAAAGTGTAAATTTACGTTTTATCGAATATCTCGGTTCCTGAGCGAGATAGAGCCTTGTAATTTGGACTATAAATACCTTTTCGAAATTCCTCAACTTTCTGTAACCCCGAATATAGTCTACGACTGTTCATTTACGTTTTATCGAATATCTCGGTTCCTGAGCGAGATAAAGACTTGAAATTTGGACTATAAATACCTTCTCAAAATTCCTCAACTTTCTGTATCCCCGAAAATATTCTACGACTTTTAGATCGGCTGCAACATCAAAAAGAAAAGTGTAAATTTACGTTTTATCGAATATCTCGGTTCCTGAGCGAGATAGAGCCTTGAAATTTGGACTATAAATACCTTTTCGAAATTCCTCAGCTTTCTGTATCCCCGAAAATATTCTACGACTTTTAGATCGGCTGCAACATCAAAAAGAAAAGTGTAAATTTACGTTTTATCGAATATCTCGGTTCCTGAGCGAGATAGAGCCTTGTAATTTGGACTATAAATACCTTTTCGAAATTCCTCAACTTTCTGTATCCCCGAATATAGTCTACGACTGTTCATTTACGTTTTATCGAATATCTCGGTTCCTGAGCGAGATAGAGCCTTGAAATTTGGACTATAAATACCTTTTCGAAAGTCCTCAACTTTCTGTATCCCCGAATATAGTCTACGACTGTTCATTTACGTTTTATCGAATATCTCGGTTCCTGAGCGAGATAGAGCCTTGTAATTTGGACTATAAATACCATTTCGAAATTCCTCAACTTTCTGTATCCCCGAATATAGTCTACGACTGTTCATTTACGTTTTATCGAATATCTCGGTTCCTGAGCGAGATAGAGCCTTGTAATTTGGACTATAAATACCTTTTCGAAATTCCTCAACTTTCTGTATCCCCGAATATAGTCTACGACTGTTCATTTACGTTTTATCGAATATCTCGGTTCCTGAGCGAGATAGAGCCTCGTAATTTGGACTATAAATACCTTCTCGAAATTCCTCAACTTTCTGTATCCCGAAAATATTCTACGACTTTTAGATCGGCTGCAACATCAAAAAGAAAAGTGTAAATTTACGTTTTATCGAATATCTCGGTTCCTGAGCGAGATAGAGCCTTGTAAATTGGACTATAAATGCCTTTTCGAAATTCCTCAACTTTCTGTATCCCCGAATATAGTCTACGACTGTTCATTTACGTTTTATCGAATATCTCGGTTCCTGAGCGAGATAAAGACTTGAAATTTGGACTATAAATACCTTCTCAAAATTCCTCAACTTTCTGTATCCCCGAAAATATTCTACGACTTTTAGATCGGCTGCAACATCAAAAAGAAAAGTGTAAATTTACGTTTTATCGAATATCTCGGTTCCTGAGCGAGATAGAGCCTTGAAATTTGGACTATAAATACCTTTCTGTATCCCCGAATATAGTCTACGACTGTTCATTTACGTTTTATCGAATATCTCGGTTCCTGAGCGAGATAGAGCCTTGAAATTTGGACTATAAATACCTTTTCGAAATTCCTCAACTTTCTGTATCCCCGAAAATATTCTACGACGTTTAGATCGGCTGCAACATCAAAAAGAAAAGTGTAAATTTACGTTTTATCGAATATCTCGGTTCCTGAGCGAGATAGAGCCTTGTAATTTGGACTATAAATACCTTCTCGAAATTCCTCAGCTTTCTGTATCCCCGAAAATATTCTACGACTTTTAGATCGGCTGCAACATCAAAAAGAAAAGTGTAAATTTACGTTTTATCGAATATCTCGGTTCCTGAGCGAGATAGAGCCTTGTAATTTGGACTATAAATACCTTTTCGAAATTCCTCAACTTTCTGTATCCCCGAATATAGTCTACGACTGTTCATTTACGTTTTATCGAATATCTCGGTTCCTGAGCGAGATAGAGCCTTGTAATTTGGACTATAAATACCATTTCGAAATTCCTCAACTTTCTGTATCCCCGAATATAGTCTACGACTGTTCATTTACGTTTTATCGAATATCTCGGTTCCTGAGCGAGATAGAGCCTCGTAATTTGGACTATAAATACCTTCTCGAAATTCCTCAACTTTCTGTATCCCGAAAATATTCTACGACTTTTAGATCGGCTGCAACATCAAAAAGAAAAGTGTAAATTTACGTTTTATCGAATATCTCGGTTCCTGAGCGAGATAGAGCCTTGTAATTTGGACTATAAATGCCTTTTCGAAATTCCTCAACTTTCTGTATCCCCGAATATAGTCTACGACTGTTCATTTACGTTTTATCGAATATCTCGGTTCCTGAGCGAGATAAAGACTTGAAATTTGGACTATAAATACCTTCTCGAAATTCCTCAACTTTCTGTATCCCCGAAAATATTCTACGACTTTTAGATCGGCTGCAACATCAAAAAGAAAAGTGTAAATTTACGTTTTATCGAATATCTCGGTTCCTGAGCGAGATAGAGCCTCGTAATTTGGACTATAAATACCTTCTCGAAATTCCTCAACTTTCTGTATCCCGAAAATATTCTACGACTTTTAGATCGGCTGCAACATCAAAAAGAAAAGTGTAAATTTACGTTTTATCGAATATCTCGGTTCCTGAGCGAGATAGAGCCTTGTAATTTGGACTATAAATACCTTCTCGAAATTCCTCAGCTTTCTGTATCCCCGAAAATATTCTACGACTTTTAGATCGGCTGCAACATCAAAAAGAAAAGTGTAAATTTACGTTTTATCGAATATCTCGGTTCCTGAGCGAGATAGAGCCTTGTAATTTGGACTATAAATACCTTTTCGAAATTCCTCAACTTTCTGTATCCCCGAATATAGTCTACGACTGTTCATTTACGTTTTATCGAATATCTCGGTTCCTGAGCGAGATAGAGCCTTGTAATTTGGACTATAAATACCTTTCTGTATCCCCGAATATAGTCTACGACTGTTCATTTACGTTTTATCGAATATCTCGGTTCCTGAGCGAGATAGAGCCCTGAAATTTGGAATACAAATGCCTTTTCGAAATTTCTCAACTTTCTGTATCCCCGAATATAGTCTACGACTGTTCATTTACGTTTTATCGAATATCTCGGTTCCTGAGCGAGATAGAGCCTTGAAATTTGGACTATAAATACCTTTCTGTATCCCCGAATATAGTCTACGACTGTTCATTTACGTTTTATCGAATATCTCGGTTCCTGAGCGAGATAGAGCCTTGTAATTTGGACTATAAATACCTTCTCGAAATTCCTCAACTTTCTGTATCCCCGAAAATAGTCTACGACTTTTAGATCGGCTGCAACATCAAAAAGAAAAGTGTAAATTTACGTTTTATCGAATATCTCGGTTCCTGAGCGAGATAGAGGCTTGAAATTTGGACTATAAATACCTTTCTGTATCCCCGAATATAGTCTACGACTGTTCATTTACGTTTTATCGAATATCTCGGTTCCTGAGCGAGATAGAGCCTTGAAATTTGGACTATAAATACCTTTTCGAAATTCCTCAACTTTCTGTATCCCCGAATATAGTCTACGACTGTTCATTTTTTATCGTTTTATCGAATATCTCGGTTCCTGAGCGAGATAGAGCCTTGAAATTTGGACTATAAATACCTTTCTGTATCCCCGAATATAGTCTACGACTGTTCATTTACGTTTTATCGAATATCTCGGTTCCTGAGCGAGATAGAGCCCTGAAATTTGGACTACAAATGCCTTTTCGAAATTTCTCAACTTTCTGTATCCCCGAATTTAGTCTACGACTGTTCATTTACGTTTTATCGATTATCTCGGTTCCTGAGCGAGATAAAGACTTGAAATTTGGACTATAAATACCTTCTCGAAATTCCTCAACTTTCTGTATCCCCGAAAATATTCTACGACTTTTAGATCGGCTGCAACATCAAAAAGAAAAGTGTAAATTTACGTTTTATCGAATATCTCGGTTCCTGAGCGAGATAGAGCCTTGAAATTTGGACTATAAATACCTTTCTGTATCCCCGAATATAGTCTACGACTGTTCATTTACGTTTTATCGAATATCTCGGTTCCTGAGCGAGATAGAGCCTTGTAATTTGGACTATAAATACCTTTTCGAAATTCCTCAACTTTCTGTATCCCCGAATATAGTCTACGACTGTTCATTTACGTTTTATCGAATATCTCGGTTCCTGAGCGAGATAGAGCCTTGTAATTTGGACTATAAATACCTTTCTGTATCCCCGAATATAGTCTACGACTGTTCATTTACGTTTTATCGAATATCTCGGTTCCTGAGCGAGATAGAGCCCTGAAATTTGGAATACAAATGCCTTTTCGAAATTTCTCAACTTTCTGTATCCCCGAATATAGTCTACGACTGTTCATTTACGTTTTATCGAATATCTCGGTTCCTGAGCGAGATAGAGCCTTGAAATTTGGACTATAAATACCTTTCTGTATCCCCGAATATAGTCTACGACTGTTCATTTACGTTTTATCGAATATCTCGGTTCCTGAGCGAGATAGAGCCTTGTAATTTGGACTATAAATACCTTCTCGAAATTCCTCAACTTTCTGTATCCCCGAAAATAGTCTACGACTTTTAGATCGGCTGCAACATCAAAAAGAAAAGTGTAAATTTACGTTTTATCGAATATCTCGGTTCCTGAGCGAGATAGAGGCTTGAAATTTGGACTATAAATACCTTTCTGTATCCCCGAATATAGTCTACGACTGTTCATTTACGTTTTATCGAATATCTCGGTTCCTGAGCGAGATAGAGCCTTGAAATTTGGACTATAAATACCTTTTCGAAATTCCTCAACTTTCTGTATCCCCGAATATAGTCTACGACTGTTCATTTTTTATCGTTTTATCGAATATCTCGGTTCCTGAGCGAGATAGAGCCTTGAAATTTGGACTATAAATACCTTTCTGTATCCCCGAATATAGTCTACGACTGTTCATTTACGTTTTATCGAATATCTCGGTTCCTGAGCGAGATAGAGCCCTGAAATTTGGACTACAAATGCCTTTTCGAAATTTCTCAACTTTCTGTATCCCCGAATTTAGTCTACGACTGTTCATTTACGTTTTATCGATTATCTCGGTTCCTGAGCGAGATAAAGACTTGAAATTTGGACTATAAATACCTTCTCGAAATTCCTCAACTTTCTGTATCCCCGAAAATATTCTACGACTTTTAGATCGGCTGCAACATCAAAAAGAAAAGTGTAAATTTACGTTTTATCGAATATCTCGGTTCCTGAGCGAGATAGAGCCTTGAAATTTGGACTATAAATACCTTTCTGTATCCCCGAATATAGTCTACGACTGTTCATTTACGTTTTATCGAATATCTCGGTTCCTGAGCGAGATAGAGCCTTGAAATTTGGACTATAAATACCTTTTCGAAATTCCTCAACTTTCTGTATCCCCGTATATAGTCTACGACTGTTCATTTACGTTTTATCGAATATCTCGGTTCCTGAGCGAGATAGAGCCTTGAAATTTGGACTATAAATACCTTTTCGAAATTCCTCAACTTTCTGTATCCCCGAATTTAGTCTACGACAGTTCATTTTCGTTTTATCGAATATCTCGGTTCCTGAGCGAGATAGAGCCTTGTAATTTGGACTATAAATACCTTTCTGTATCCCCGAATATAGTCTACGACTGTTCATTTACGTTTTATCGAATATCTCGGTTCCTGAGCGAGATAGAGCCCTGAAATTTGGAATACAAATGCCTTTTCGAAATTTCTCAACTTTCTGTATCCCCGAATATAGTCTACGACTGTTCATTTACGTTTTATCGAATATCTCGGTTCCTGAGCGAGATAGAGCCCTGAAATTTGGAATACAAATGCCTTTTCGAAATTTCTCAACTTTCTGTATCCCCGAATATAGTCTACGACTGTTCATTTACGTTTTATCGAATATCTCGGTTCCTGAGCGAGATAGAGCCTTGAAATTTGGACTATAAATACCTTTCTGTATCCCCGAATATAGTCTACGACTGTTCATTTACGTTTTATCGAATATCTCGGTTCCTGAGCGAGATAGAGCCTTGAAATTTGGACTATAAATACCTTCTCGAAATTCCTCAGCTTTTGTATCCCCGAATATAGTCTACGACTGTTCATTTACGTTTTATCGAATATCTCGGTTCCTGAGCGAGATAGAGCCTTGTAATTTGGACTATAAATACCTTCTCGAAATTTCTCAACTTTCTGTATCCCCGAATATAGTCTACGACTGTTCATTTACGTTTTATCGAATATCTCGGTTCCTGAGCGAGATAGAGCCTTGAAATATGGACTATAAATACCTTTTCGAAATGCCTCAACTTTCTGTATCCCCGAATATAGTCTACGACTGTTCGTTTACGTTTTATCGAATATCTCGGTTCCTGAGCGAGATAGAGCCTTGTAATTTGGACTATAAATACCTTCTCGAAATTCCTCAACTTTCTGTATCCCCGAAAATATTCTACGGCTTTTAGATCGGCTGCAACATCAAAAAGAAAAGTGTAAATTTACGTTTTATCGAATATCTCGGTTCCTGAGCGAGATAGAGCCTTGAAATTTGGACTATAAATACCTTTCTGTATCCCCGAATATAGTCTACGACTGTTCATTTACGTTTTATCGAATATCTCGGTTCCTGAGCGAGATAGAGCCTTGAAATTCTGACTATAAATACCTTTTCGAAATTTCTCAACTTTCTGTATCCCCGAATATAGTCTACGACTGTTCATTTTTTATCGTTTTATCGAATATCTCGGTTCCTGAGCGAGATAGAGCCTTGAAATTTGGACTATAAATACCTTTTCGAAATTTCTCAACTTTCTGTATCCCCGAATATAGTCTACGACTGTTCATTTACGTTTTATCGAATATCTCGGTTCCTGAGCGAGATAGAGCCTTGAAATTTGGACTATAAATACTTTTTCGAAATTCCTCAACTTTCTGTATCCCCGAATATAGTCTACGACTTTTAGATCGGCTGCAACATCAAAAAGAAAAGTGTAAATATAATTTAAATATATAATTTGGACTATAAATACCTTTTCGAAATTCCTCAACTTTCTGTATCCCCGAATATAGTCTACGACTGTTCATTTACGTTTTATCGAATATCTCGGTTCCTGAGCGAGATAGAGCCTTGAAATTTGGACTATAAATACCTTCTCGAAATTCCTCAGCTTTCTGTATCCACGAATGTAGTCTACGACTTTTAGATCGGCTGCAACATCAAAAAGAAAAGTGTAAATATACGTTTTATCGAATATCTCGGTTCCTGAGCGAGATAGAGCTTTGAAATTTGGACTATAAATACCTTTCTGTATCCCCGAATATAGTCTACGACTGTTCATTTACGTTTTATCGAATATCTCGGTTCCTGAGCGAGATAGAGCCTTGAAATTTGGACTATAAATACCTTTTCGAAATTCCTCAACTTTCTGTATCCCCGAATTTAGTCTACGACAGTTCATTTACGTTTTATCGAATATCTCGGTTCCTGAGCGAGATAGAGCCTTGTAATTTGGACTATAAATACCTTTCTGTATCCCCGAATATAGTCTACGACTGTTCATTTACGTTTTATCGAATATCTCGGTTCCTGAGCGAGATAGAGCCCTGAAATTTGGACTACAAATGCCTTTTCGAAATTTCTCAACTTTCTGTATCCCCGAATATAGTCTACGACTGTTCATTTACGTTTTATCGAATATCTCGGTTCCTGAGTGAGATAGAGCCTTGAAATATGGACTATAAATACCTTTTCGAAATTCCTCAACTTTCTGTATCCCCGAATTTAGTCTACGACAGTTTATTTACGTTTTATCGAATATCTCGGTTCCTGAGCGAGATAGAGCCTTGTAATTTGGACTATAAATACCTTTCTGTATCCCCGAATATAGTCTACGACTGTTCATTTACGTTTTTTCGAATATCTCGGTTCCTGAGCGAGATAGAGCCCTGAAATTTGGAATACAAATGCCTTTTCGAAATTTCTCAACTTTCTGTATCCACGAATGTAGTCTACGACTTTTAGATCGGCTGCAACATCAAAAAGAAAAGTGTAAATATAATTTAAATATATAATTTGGACTATAAATACCTTCTCGAAATTCCTCAACTTTCTGTATCCCCGAAAATATTCTACGACTTTTAGATCGGCTGCAACATCAAAAAGAAAAGTGTAAATTTACGTTTTATCGAATATCTCGGTTCCTGAGCGAGATAGAGCCTTGAAATTTGGACTATAAATACCTTTCTGTATCCCCGAATATAGTCTACGACTGTTCATTTACGTTTTATCGAATATCTCGGTTCCTGAGCGAGATAGAGCCTTGAAATTTGGACTATAAATACCTTCTCGAAATTCCTCAGCTTTGTGTATCCACGAATGTAGTCTACGACTTTTAGATCGGCTGCAACATCAAAAAGAAAAGTGTAAATATAATTTAAATATATAATTTGGACTATAAATACCTTCTCGAAATTTCTCAACTTTGTGTATCCCCGAATATAGTCTACGACTGTTCATTTACGTTTTATCGAATATCTCGGTTCCTGAGCGAGATAGAGCCTTGAAATTTGGACTATAAATACCTTTTCGAAATTTCTCAACTTTCTGTATCCCCGAATATAGTCTACGACTGTTCATTTTTTATCGTTTTATCGAATATCTCGGTTCCTGAGCGAGATAGAGCCTTGTAATTTGGACTATAACTACCTTTCTGTATCCCCGAATATAGTCTACGACTGTTCATTTACGTTTTATCGAATATCTCGGTTCCTGAGCGAGATAGAGCCTTGAATTTTGGACTATAAATACCTTTTCGAAATTCCTCAACTTTCTGTATCCCCGAATATAGTCTACGACTGTTAATTTTCGTTTTATCGAATATCTCGGTTCCTGAGCGAGATAGAGACTTGAAATTTGGACTATAAATACCTTTTCGAAATTCCTCAACTTTCTGTATCCCCGAACATAGTCTACGACTGTTCATTTACGTTTTATCGAATATCTCGGTTCCTGAGCGAGATAGAGCCTTGTAATTTGGACTATAAATACCTTTCGAAATTCCTCAACTTTCTGTATCCACGAATGTAGTCTACGACTTTTAGATCGGCTGCAACATCAAAAAGAAAAGTGTAAATATAATTTAAATATATAATTTGGACTATAAATACCTTCTCGAAATTCCTCAACTTTCTGTATCCCCGAAAATATTCTACGACTTTTAGATCGGCTGCAACATCAAAAAGAAAAGTGTAAATTTACGTTTTATCGAATATCTCGGTTCCTGAGCGAGATAGAGCCTTGAAATTTGGACTATAAATACCTTTCTGTATCCCCGAATATAGTCTACGACTGTTCATTTACGTTTTATCGAATATCTCGGTTCCTGAGCGAGATAGAGCCTTGAAATTTGGACTATAAATACCTTCTCGAAATTCCTCAACTTTCTGTATCCCCGAACATAGTCTACGACTGTTCATTTACGTTTTATCGAATATCTCGGTTCCTGAGCGAGATAGAGCCTTGAAATTTTGACTATAAATACCTTTTCGAAATTCCTCAACTTTCTGTATCCCCGAATATAGTCTACGACTGTTCATTTTCGTTTTATCGAATATCTCGGTTCCTGAGCGAGATAGAGACTTGAAATTTGGACTATAAATACCTTTTCGAAATTCCTCAACTTTCTGTATCCCCGAACATAGTCTACGACTGTTCATTTACGTTTTATCGAATATCTCGGTTCCTGAGCGAGATAGAGCCTTGAAATTTGGACTATAAATACCTTTTCGAAATTCCTCAACTTTCTGTATCCCCGAATTTAGTCTACGACAGTTCATTTACGTTTTATCGAATATCTCGGTTCCTGAGCGAGATAGAGCCTTGTAATTTGGACTATAAATACCTTTCTGTATCCCCGAATATAGTCTACGACTGTTCATTTACGTTTTATCGAATATCTCGGTTCCTGAGCGAGATAGAGCCCTGAAATTTGGAATACAAATGCCTTTTCGAAATTTCTCAACTTTCTGTATCCACGAATGTAGTCTACGACTTTTAGATCGGCTGCAACATCAAAAAGAAAAGTGTAAATCTAATTTAAATATATAATTTGGACTATAAATACCTTCTCGAAATTCCTCAACTTTCTGTATCCCCGAAAATATTCTACGACTTTTAGATCGGCTGCAACATCAAAAAGAAAAGTGTAAATTTACGTTTTATCGAATATCTCGGTTCCTGAGCGAGATAGAGCCTTGAAATTTGGACTATAAATACCTTTCTGTATCCCCGAATATAGTCTACGACTGTTCATTTACGTTTTAACGAATATCTCGGTTCCTGAGCGAGATAGAGCCTTGAAATTTGGACTATAAATACCTTCTCGAAATTCCTCAACTTTCTGTATCCCCGAACATAGTCTACGACTGTTCATTTACGTTTTATCGAATATCTCGGTTCCTGAGCGAGATAGAGCCTTGAAATTTGGACTATAAATACCTTTTCGAAATTCCTCAACTTTCTGTATCCCCGAATATAGTCTACGACTGTTCATTTTCGTTTTATCGAATATCTCGGTTCCTGAGCGAGATAGAGACTTGAAATTTGGACTATAAATACCTTTTCGAAATTCCTCAACTTTCTGTATCCCCGAACATAGTCTACGACTGTTCATTTACGTTTTATCGAATATCTCGGTTCCTGAGCGAGATAGAGCCTTGAAATTTGGACTATAAATACCTTTTCGAAATTCCTCAACTTTCTGTATCCCCGAATTTAGTCTACGACAGTTCATTTACGTTTTATCGAATATCTCGGTTCCTGAGCGAGATAGAGCCTTGTAATTTGGACTATAAATACCTTTCTGTATCCCCGAATATAGTCTACGACTGTTCATTTACGTTTTATCGAATATCTCGGTTCCTGAGCGAGATAGAGCCCTGAAATTTGGAATACAAATGCCTTTTCGAAATTTCTCAACTTTCTGTATCCACGAATGTAGTCTACGACTTTTAGATCGGCTGCAACATCAAAAAGAAAAGTGTAAATATAATTTAAATATATAATTTGGACTATAAATACCTTCTCGAAATTCCTCAACTTTCTGTATCCCCGAAAATATTCTACGACTTTTAGATCGGCTGCAACATCAAAAAGAAAAGTGTAAATTTACGTTTTATCGAATATCTCGGTTCCTGAGCGAGATAGAGCCTTGAAATTTGGACTATAAATACCTTTCTGTATCCCCGAATATAGTCTACGACTGTTCATTTACGTTTTAACGAATATCTCGGTTCCTGAGCGAGATAGAGCCTTGAAATTTGGACTATAAATACCTTCTCGAAATTCCTCAGCTTTGTGTATCCACGAATGTAGTCTAAGACTTTTAGATCGGCTGCAACATCAAAAAGAAAAGTGTAAATATAATTTAAATATATAATTTGGACTATAAATACCTTCTCGAAATTTCTCAACTTTCTGTATCCCCGAATATAGTCTACGACTGTTCATTTACGTTTTATCGAATATCTCGGTTCCTGAGCGAGATAGAGCCTTGAAATATGGACTATAAATACCTTTTCGAAATGCCTCAACTTTCTGTATCCCCGAATATAGTCTACGACTGTTCATTTACGTTTTATCGAATATCTCGGTTCCTGAGCGAGATAGAGCCTTGAAATTTGGACTATAAATACCTTTTCGAAATTTCTCAACTTTCTGTATCCCCGAATATAGTCTACGACTGTTCATTTTTTATCGTTTTATCGAATATCTCGGTTCCTGAGCGAGATAGAGCCTTGTAATTTGGACTATAACTACCTTTCTGTATCCCCGAATATAGTCTACGACTGTTCATTTACGTTTTATCGAATATCTCGGTTCCTGAGCGAGATAGAGCCTTGAATTTTGGACTATAAATACCTTTTCGAAATTCCTCAACTTTCTGTATCCCCGAATATAGTCTACGACTGTTCATTTTCGTTTTATCGAATATCTCGGTTCCTGAGCGAGATAGAGACTTGAAATTTGGACTATAAATACCTTTTCGAAATTCCTCAACTTTCTGTATCCCCGAACATAGTCTACGACTGTTCATTTACGTTTTATCGAATATCTCGGTTCCTGAGCGAGATAGAGCCTTGTAATTTGGACTATAAATACCTTTCTGTATCCCCGAATATAGTCTACGACTGTTCATTTACGTTTTATCGAATATCTCGGTTCCTGAGTGAGATAGAGCCTTGAAATTTGGACTATAAATACCTTTCTGTATCCCCGAATATAGTCTACGACTGTTCATTTACGTTTTATCGAATATCTCGGTTCCTGAGCGAGATAGAGCCTTGAAATTTGGACTATAAATACCTTTTCGAAATTCCTCAACTTTCTGTATCCCCGAATATAGTCTACGACTGTTCATTTTTTATCGTTTTATCGAATATCTCGGTTCCTGAGCGAGATAGAGCCTTGAAATTTGGACTATAAATACCTTCTCGAAATTCCTCAGCTTTCTGTATCCACGAATGTAGTCTACGACTTTTAGATCGGCTGCAACATCAAAAAGAAAAGTGTAAATATAATTTAAATATATAATTTGGACTATAAATACCTTCTCGAAATTCCTCAACTTTCTGTATCCCCGAAAATATTCTACGACTTTTAGATCGGCTGCAACATCAAAAAGAAAAGTGTAAATTTACGTTTTATCGAATATCTCGGTTCCTGAGCGAGATAGAGCCTTGTAATTTGGACTATAAATACCTTTCTGTATCCCCGAATATAGTCTACGACTGTTCATTTACGTTTTATCGAATATCTCGGTTCCTGAGCGAGATAGAGCCTTGTAATTTGGACTATAAATACCTTTTCGAAATTCCTCAACTTTCTGTATCCCCGAATATAGTCTACGACTGTTCATTTTCGTTTTATCGAATATCTCGGTTCCTGAGCGAGATAGAGACTTGAAATTTGGACTATAAATACCTTTTCGAAATTCCTCAACTTTCTGTATCCCCGAACATAGTCTACGACTGTTCATTTACGTTTTATCGAATATCTCGGTTCCTGAGCGAGATAGAGCCTTGAAATTTGGACTATAAATACCTTTTCGAAATTTCTCAACTTTCTGTATCCCCGAATATAGTCTACGACTGTTCATTTTTTATCGTTTTATCGAATATCTCGGTTCCTGAGCGAGATAGAGCCTTGTAATTTGGACTATAACTACCTTTCTGTATCCCCGAATATAGTCTACGACTGTTCATTTACGTTTTATCGAATATCTCGGTTCCTGAGCGAGATAGAGCCTTGAATTTTGGACTATAAATACCTTTTTGAAATTCCTCAACTTTCTGTATCCCCGAATATAGTCTACGACTGTTCATTTTCGTTTTATCGAATATCTCGGTTCCTGAGCGAGATAGAGACTTGAAATTTGGACTATAAATACCTTTTCGAAATTCCTCAACTTTCTGTATCCCCGAACATAGTCTACGACTGTTCATTTACGTTTTATCGAATATCTCGGTTCCTGAGCGAGATAGAGCCTTGTAATTTGGACTATAAATACCTTTTCGAAATTCCTCAACTTTCTGTATCCACGAATGTAGTCTACGACTTTTAGATCGGCTGCAACATCAAAAAGAAAAGTGTAAATATAATTTAAATATATAATAACGACTATAAATACCTTCTCGAAATTCCTCAACTTTCTGTATCCCCGAAAATATTCTACGACTTTTAGATCGGCTGCAACATCAAAAAGAAAAGTGTAAATTGACGTTTTATCGAATATCTCGGTTCCTGAGCGAGATAGAGCCTTGTAATTTGGACTATAAATACCTTTCTGTATCCCCGAATATAGTCTACGACTGTTCATTTACGTTTTATCGAATATCTCGGTTCCTGAGTGAGATAGAGCCTTGAAATTTGGACTATAAATACCTTTCTGTATCCCCGAATATAGTCTACGACTGTTCATTTACGTTTTATCGAATATCTCGGTTCCTGAGCGAGATAGAGCCTTGAAATTTGGACTATAAATACCTTTTCGAAATTCCTCAACTTTCTGTATCCCCGAATATAGTCTACGACTGTTCATTTTTTATCGTTTTATCGAATATCTCGGTTCCTGAGCGAGATAGAGCCTTGAAATTTGGACTATAAATACCTTCTCGAAATTCCTCAGCTTTCTGTATCCACGAATGTAGTCTACGACTTTTAGATCGGCTGCAACATCAAAAAGAAAAGTGTAAATATAATTTAAATATATAATTTGGACTATAAATACCTTCTCGAAATTCCTCAACTTTCTGTATCCCCGAAAATATTCTACGACTTTTAGATCGGCTGCAACATCAAAAAGAAAAGTGTAAATTTACGTTTTATCGAATATCTCGGTTCCTGAGCGAGATAGAGCCTTGTAATTTGGACTATAAATACCTTTCTGTATCCCCGAATATAGTCTACGACTGTTCATTTACGTTTTATCGAATATCTCGGTTCCTGAGCGAGATAGAGCCTTGTAATTTGGACTATAAATACCTTTTCGAAATTCCTCAACTTTCTGTATCCCCGAATATAGTCTACGACTGTTCATTTTCGTTTTATCGAATATCTCGGTTCCTGAGCGAGATAGAGACTTGAAATTTGGACTATAAATACCTTTTCGAAATTCCTCAACTTTCTGTATCCCCGAACATAGTCTACGACTGTTCATTTACGTTTTATCGAATATCTCGGTTCCTGAGCGAGATAGAGCCTTGAAATTTGGACTATAAATACCTTTTCGAAATTCCTCAACTTTCTGTATCCCCGAATTTAGTCTACGACAGTTCATTTACGTTTTATCGAATATCTCGGTTCCTGAGCGAGATAGAGCCTTGTAATTTGGACTATAAATACCTTTCTGTATCCCCGAATATAGTCTACGACTGTTCATTTACGTTTTATCGAATATCTCGGTTCCTGAGCGAGATAGAGCCCTGAAATTTGGAATACAAATGCCTTTTCGAAATTTCTCAACTTTCTGTATCCACGAATGTAGTCTACGACTTTTAGATCGGCTGCAACATCAAAAAGAAAAGTGTAAATATAATTTAAATATATAATTTGGACTATAAATACCTTCTCGAAATTCCTCAACTTTCTGTATCCCCGAAAATATTCTACGACTTTTAGATCGGCTGCAACATCAAAAAGAAAAGTGTAAATTTACGTTTTATCGAATATCTCGGTTCCTGAGCGAGATAGAGCCTTGAAATTTGGACTATAAATACCTTTCTGTATCCCCGAATATAGTCTACGACTGTTCATTTACGTTTTAACGAATATCTCGGTTCCTGAGCGAGATAGAGCCTTGAAATTTGGACTATAAATACCTTCTCGAAATTCCTCAACTTTCTGTATCCCCGAAAATATTCTACGACTTTTAGATCGGCTGCAACATCAAAAAGAAAAGTGTAAATTTACGTTTTATCGAATATCTCGGTTCCTGAGCGAGATAGAGCCTTGTAATTTGGACTATAAATACCTTTCTGTATCCCCGAATATAGTCTACGACTGTTCATTTACGTTTTATCGAATATCTCGGTTCCTGAGCGAGATAGAGCCTTGTAATTTGGACTATAAATACCTTTTCGAAATTCCTCAACTTTCTGTATCCCCAAATATAGTCTACGACTGTTCATTTTCGTTTTATCGAATATCTCGGTTCCTGAGCGAGATAGAGACTTGAAATTTGGACTATAAATACCTTTTCGAAATTCCTCAACTTTCTGTATCCCCGAACATAGTCTACGACTGTTCATTTACGTTTTATCGAATATCTCGGTTCCTGAGGGAGATAGAGCCTTGAAATTTGGACTATAAATACCTTTTCGAAATTCCTCAACTTTCTGTATCCCCGAATTTAGTCTACGACAGTTCATTTACGTTTTATCGAATATCTCGGTTCCTGAGCGAGATAGAGCCTTGTAATTTGGACTATAAATACCTTTCTGTATCCCCGAATATAGTCTACGACTGTTCATTTACGTTTTATCGAATATCTCGGTTCCTGAGCGAGATAGAGCCCTGAAATTTGGAATACAAATGCCTTTTCGAAATTTCTCAACTTTCTGTATCCACGAATGTAGTCTACGACTTTTAGATCGGCTGCAACATCAAAAAGAAAAGTGTAAATATAATTTAAATATATAATTTGGACTATAAATACCTTCTCGAAATTCCTCAACTTTCTGTATCCCCGAAAATATTCTACGACTTTTAGATCGGCTGCAACATCAAAAAGAAAAGTGTAAATTTACGTTTTATCGAATATCTCGGTTCCTGAGCGAGATAGAGCCTTGAAATTTGGACTATAAATACCTTTCTGTATCCCCGAATATAGTCTACGACTGTTCATTTACGTTTTAACGAATATCTCGGTTCCTGAGCGAGATAGAGCCTTGAAATTTGGACTATAAATACCTTCTCGAAATTCCTCAGCTTTGTGTATCCACGAATGTAGTCTACGACTTTTAGATCGGCTGCAACATCAAAAAGAAAAGTGTAAATATAATTTAAATATATAATTTGGACTATAAATACCTTCTCGAAATTTCTCAACTTTCTGTATCCCCGAATATAGTCTACGACTGTTCATTTACGTTTTATCGAATATCTCGGTTCCTGAGCGAGATAGAGCCTTGAAATATGGACTATAAATACCTTTTCGAAATGCCTCAACTTTCTGTATCCCCGAATATAGTCTACGACTGTTCATTTTTTATCGTTTTATCGAATATCTCGGTTCCTGAGCGAGATAGAGCCTTGTAATTTGGACTATAAATACCTTTCTGTATCCCCGAATATAGTCTACGACTGTTCATTTACGTTTTAACGAATATCTCGGTTCCTGAGCGAGATAGAGCCTTGAAATTTGGACTATAAATACCTTCTCGAAATTCCTCAGCTTTGTGTATCCACGAATGTAGTCTACGACTTTTAGATCGGCTGCAACATCAAAAAGAAAAGTGTAAATATAATTTAAATATATAATTTGGACTATAAATACCTTTTCGAAATTCCTCAACTTTCTGTATCCCCGAATATAGTCTACGACTGTTCATTTTCGTTTTATCGAATATCTCGGTTCCTGAGCGAGATAGAGACTTGAAATTTGGACTATAAATACCTTTTCGAAATTCCTCAACTTTCTGTATCCCCGAACATAGTCTACGACTGTTCATTTACGTTTTATCGAATATCTCGGTTCCTGAGCGAGATAGAGCCTTGTAATTTGGACTATAAATACCTTCTCGAAATTCCTCAGCTTTGTGTATCCACGAATGTAGTCTACGACTTTTAGATCGGCTGCAACATCAAAAAGAAAAGTGTAAATATAATTTAAATATATAATTTGGACTATAAATACCTTTTCGAAATTCCTCAACTTTCTGTATCCACGAATGTAGTCTACGACTTTTAGATCGGCTGCAACATCAAAAAGAAAAGTGTAAATATAATTTAAATATATAATAACGACTATAAATACCTTCTCGAAATTCCTCAACTTTCTGTATCCCCGAAAATATTCTACGACTTTTAGATCGGCTGCAACATCAAAAAGAAAAGTGTAAATTGACGTTTTATCGAATATCTCGGTTCCTGAGCGAGATAGAGCCTTGTAATTTGGACTATAAATACCTTTCTGTATCCCCGAATATAGTCTACGACTGTTCATTTACGTTTTATCGAATATCTCGGTTCCTGAGTGAGATAGAGCCTTGAAATTTGGACTATAAATACCTTTCTGTATCCCCGAATATAGTCTACGACTGTTCATTTACGTTTTATCGAATATCTCGGTTCCTGAGCGAGATAGAGCCTTGAAATTTGGACTATAAATACCTTTTCGAAATTCCTCAACTTTCTGTATCCCCGAATATAGTCTACGACTGTTCATTTTTTATCGTTTTATCGAATATCTCGGTTCCTGAGCGAGATAGAGCCTTGAAATTTGGACTATAAATACCTTCTCGAAATTCCTCAGCTTTCTGTATCCACGAATGTAGTCTACGACTTTTAGATCGGCTGCAACATCAAAAAGAAAAGTGTAAATATAATTTAAATATATAATTTGGACTATAAATACCTTCTCGAAATTCCTCAACTTTCTGTATCCCCGAAAATATTCTACGACTTTTAGATCGGCTGCAACATCAAAAAGAAAAGTGTAAATTTACGTTTTATCGAATATCTCGGTTCCTGAGCGAGATAGAGCCTTGTAATTTGGACTATAAATACCTTTCTGTATCCCCGAATATAGTCTACGACTGTTCATTTACGTTTTATCGAATATCTCGGTTCCTGAGCGAGATAGAGCCTTGAATTTTGGACTATAAATACCTTTCTGTATCCCCGAATATAGTCTACGACTGTTCATTTACGTTTTATCGAATATCTCGGTTCCTGAGCGAGATAGAGCCTTGAAATTTGGACTATAAATACCTTTTCGAAATTCCTCAACTTTCTGTATCCCCGAATATAGTCTACGACTGTTCATTTTTTATCGTTTTATCGAATATCTCGGTTCCTGAGCGAGATAGAGCCTTGAAATTTGGACTATAAATACCTTCTCGAAATTCCTCAGCTTTCTGTATCCACGAAAGTAGTCTACGACTTTTAGATCGGCTGCAACATCAAAAAGAAAAGTGTAAATATAATTTAAATATATAATTTGGACTAAAAATACCTTCTCGAAATTTCTCAACTTTCTGTATCCCCGAATATAGTCTACGACTTTTAGATCGGCTGCAACATCAAAAAGAAAAGTGTAAATATACGTTTTATCGAATATCTCGGTTCCTGAGCGAGATAGAGCCTTGAAATTTAGACTATAAATACCTTTCTGTATCCCCGAATATAGTCTACGACTGTTCATTTACGTTTTATCGAATATCTCGGTTCCTGAGCGAGGTAGAGCCTTGTAATTTGGACTATAAATACCTTTCTGTATCCCCGAATATAGTCTACGACTGTTCATTTACGTTTTTTCGAATATTTCGGTTCCTGAGCGAGATAGAGCCTTGAAATTTGGACTATAAATACCTTTCTGTATCCCCGAATATAGTCTACGACTGTTCATTTACGTTTTATCGAATATCTCGGTTCCTGAGCGAGATAGAGCCTTGTAATTTGGACTATAAATACCTTCTCGAAATTCCTCAACTTTCTGTATCCCCGAAAATATTCAACGGCTTTTAGATCGGCTGCAACATCAAAAAGAAAAGTGTAAATTTACGTTTTATCGAATATCTCGGTTCCTGAGCGAGATAGAGCCTTGAAATTTGGACTATAAATACCTTTCTGTATCCCCGAATATAGTCTACGACTGTTCATTTACGTTTTTTCGAATATTTCGGTTCCTGAGCGAGGTAGAGCCTTGAAATTTGGACTATAAATACCTTTCTGTATCCCCGAACATAGTCTACGACTGTTCATTTACGTTTTATCGAATATCTCGGTTCCTGAGCGAGATAGAGCCTTGAAATTTGGACTATAAATACCTTCTCGAAATTCCTCAGCTTTCTGTATCCACGAATGTAGTCTACGACTTTTAGATCGGCTGCAACATCAAAAAGAAAAGTGTAAATATAATTTAAATATATAATTTGGACTATAAATACCTTCTCGAAATTCCTCAACTTTCTGTATCCCCGAAAATATTCTACGACTTTTAGATCGGCTGCAACATCAAAAAGAAAAGTGTTAATTTACGTTTTATCGAATATCTCGGTTCCTGAGCGAGATAGAGCCTTGTAATTTGGACTATAAATACCTTTCTGTATCCCCGAATATAGTCCACGACTGTTCATTTACGTTTTATCGAATATCTCGGTTCCTGAGCGAGATAGAGCCTTGAAATTTGGACTATAAATACCTTCTCGAAATTCCTCAGCTTTCTGTATCCACGAAAGTAGTCTACGACTTTTAGATCGGCTGCAACATCAAAAAGAAAAGTGTAAATATAATTTAAATATATAATTTGGACTAAAAATACCTTCTCGAAATTTCTCAACTTTCTGTATCCCCGAATATAGTCTACGACTTTTAGATCGGCTGCAACATCAAAAAGAAAAGTGTAAATATACGTTTTATCGAATATCTCGGTTCCTGAGCGAGATAGAGCCTTGAAATTTGGACTATAAATACCTTTCTGTATCCCCGAATATAGTCTACGACTGTTCATTTACGTTTTATCGAATATCTCGGTTCCTGAGCGAGGTAGAGCCTTGTAATTTGGACTATAAATACCTTTCTGTATCCCCGAATATAGTCTACGACTGTTCATTTACGTTTTTTCGAATATTTCGGTTCCTGAGCGAGATAGAGCCTTGAAATTTGGACTATAAATACCTTTCTGTATCCCGGAATATAGTCTACGACTGTTCATTTACGTTTTATCGAATATCTCGGTTCCAGAGCGAGATAGAGCCTTGTAATTTAGACTATAAATACCTTCTCGAAATTCCTCAACTTTCTGTATCCCCGAAAATATTCAACGGCTTTTAGATCGGCTGCAACATCAAAAAGAAAAGTGTAAATTTACGTTTTATCGAATATCTCGGTTCCTGAGCGAGATAGAGCCTTGAAATTTGGACTATAAATACCTTTCTGTATCCCCGAATATAGTCTACGACTGTTCATTTACGTTTTTTCGAATATTTCGGTTCCTGAGCGAGGTAGAGCCTTGAAATTTGGACTATAAATACCTTTCTGTATCCCCGAATATAGTCTACGACTGTTCATTTACGTTTTATCGAATATCTCGGTTCCTGAGCGAGATAGAGCCCTGAAATTTGGACTATAAATACCTTTTCGAAATTCCTCAACTTTCTGTATCCCCGAATATAGTCTACGACTGTTCATTTTCGTTTTATCGAATATCTCGGTTCCTGAGCGAGATAGAGACTTGAAATTTGGACTATAAATACCTTTTCGAAATTCCTCAACTTTCTGTATCCCCGAACATAGTCTACGACTGTTCATTTACGTTTTATCGAATATCTCGGTTCCTGAGCGAGATAGAGCCTTGTAATTTGGACTATAAATACCTTTTCGAAATTCCTCAACTTTCTGTATCCACGAATGTAGTCTACGACTTTTAGATCGGCTGCAACATCAAAAAGAAAAGTGTAAATATAATTTAAATATATAATAACGACTATAAATACCTTCTCGAAATTCCTCAACTTTCTGTATCCCCGAAAATATTCTACGACTTTTAGATCGGCTGCAACATCAAAAAGAAAAGTGTAAATTGACGTTTTATCGAATATCTCGGTTCCTGAGCGAGATAGAGCCTTGTAATTTGGACTATAAATACCTTTCTGTATCCCCGAATATAGTCTACGACTGTTCATTTACGTTTTATCGAATATCTCGGTTCCTGAGCGAGATAGAGCCTTGAAATTTGGACTATAAATACCTTTCTGTATCCCCGAATATAGTCTACGACTGTTCATTTACGTTTTATCGAATATCTCGGTTCCTGAGCGAGATAGAGCCTTGAAATTTGGACTATAAATACCTTCTCGAAATTCCTCAGCTTTCTGTATCCACGAATGTAGTCTACGACTTTTAGATCGGCTGCAACATCAAAAAGAAAAGTGTAAATATAATTTAAATATATAATTTGGACTATAAATACCTTCTCGAAATTCCTCAACTTTCTGTATCCCCGAAAATATTCTACGACTTTTAGATCGGCTGCAACATCAAAAAGAAAAGTGTTAATTTACGTTTTATCGAATATCTCGGTTCCTGAGCGAGATAGAGCCTTGTAATTTGGACTATAAATACCTTTCTGTATCCCCGAATATAGTCCACGACTGTTCATTTACGTTTTATCGAATATCTCGGTTCCTGACCGAGATAGAGCCTTGAAATTTGGACTATAAATACCTTCTCGAAATTCCTCAGCTTTCTGTATCCACGAAAGTAGTCTACGACTTTTAGATCGGCTGCAACATCAAAAAGAAAAGTGTAAATATAATTTAAATATATAATTTGGACTAAAAATACCTTCTCGAAATTTCTCAACTTTCTGTATCCCCGAATATAGTCTACGACTTTTAGATCGGCTGCAACATCAAAAAGAAAAGTGTAAATATACGTTTTATCGAATATCTCGGTTCCTGAGCGAGATAGAGCCTTGAAATTTGGACTATAAATACCTTTCTGTATCCCCGAATATAGTCTACGACTGTTCATTTACGTTTTATCGAATATCTCGGTTCCTGAGCGAGATAGAGCCTTGTAATTTGGATTATAAATACCTTTCTGTATCCCCGAATATAGTCTACGACTGTTCATTTACGTTTTTTCGAATATTTCGGTTCCTGAGCGAGATAGAGCCTTGAAATTTGGACTATAAATATATTTGGACTATATATATATGTAGTCTACGACTTTTAGATCGGCTGCAACATCAAAAAGAAAAGTGTAAATATAATTTAAATATATAATAACGACTATAAATACCTTCTCGAAATTTCTCAACTTTCTGTATCCCCGAATATAGTCTACGACTTTTAGATCGGCTGCAACATCAAAAAGAAAAGTGTAAATATATGTTTTATCGAATATCTCGGTTCCTGAGCGAGATAGAGCCTTGAAATTTGGACTATAAATACCTTTCTGTATCCCCGAATATAGTCTACGACTGTTCATTTACGTTTTATCGAATATCTCGGTTCCTGAGCGAGGTAGAGCCTTGTAATTTGGACTATAAATACCTTTCTGTATCCCCGAATATAGTCTACGACTGTTCATTTACGTTTTTTCGAATATTTCGGTTCCTGAGCGAGATAGAGCCTTGAAATTTGGACTATAAATATATTTGGACTATATATATATGTAGTCTACGACTTTTAGATCGGCTGCAACATCAAAAAGAAAAGTGTAAATATAATTTAAATATATAATAACGACTATAAATACCTTCTCGAAATTTCTCAACTTTCTGTATCCCCGAATATAGTCTACGACTTTTAGATCGGCTGCAACATCAAAAAGAAAAGTGTAAATATATGTTTTATCGAATATCTCGGTTCCTGAGCGAGATAGAGCCTTGAAATTTGGACTATAAATACCTTTCTGTATCCCCGAATATAGTCTACGACTGTTCATTTACGTTTTATCGAATATCTCGGTTCCTGAGCGAGGTAGAGCCTTGTAATTTGGACTATAAATACCTTTCTGTATCCCCGAATATAGTCTACGACTGTTCATTTACGTTTTTTTTTTTTTTTTTTTTTTATATCGATATCGAATATCTCGGTTCCTGAGCGAGGTAGAGCCTTGTAATTTGGACTATAAATACCTTTCTGTATCCCCGAATATAGTCTACGACTGTTCATTTACGTTTTTTCGAATATTTCGGTTCCTGAGCGAGATAGAGCCTTGAAATTTGGACTATAAATACCTTCTCGAAATTCCTCAGCTTTCTGTATCCACGAAAGTAGTCTACGACTTTTAGATCGGCTGCAACATCAAAAAGAAAAGTGTAAATATAATTTAAATATATAATTTGGACTAAAAATACCTTCTCGAAATTTCTCAACTTTCTGTATCCCCGAATATAGTCTACGACTTTTAGATCGGCTGCAACATCAAAAAGAAAAGTGTAAATATACGTTTTATCGAATATCTCGGTTCCTGAGCGAGATAGAGCCTTGAAATTTGGACTATAAATACCTTTCTGTATCCCCGAATATAGTCTACGACTGTTCATTTACGTTTTATCGAATATCTCGGTTCCTGAGCGAGATAGAGCCTTGTAATTTGGACTATAAATACCTTTCTGTATCCCCGAATATAGTCTACGACTGTTCATTTACGTTTTTTCGAATATTTCGGTTCCTGAGCGAGATAGAGCCTTGAAATTTGGACTATAAATATATTTGGACTATATATATATGTAGTCTACGACTTTTAGATCGGCTGCAACATCAAAAAGAAAAGTGTAAATATAATTTAAATATATAATAACGACTATAAATACCTTCTCGAAATTTCTCAACTTTCTGTATCCCCGAATATAGTCTACGACTTTTAGATCGGCTGCAACATCAAAAAGAAAAGTGTAAATTGACGTTTTATCGAATATCTCGGTTCCTGAGCGAGATAGAGCCTTGAAATTTGGACTATAAATACCTTTCTGTATCCCCGAATATAGTCTACGACTGTTCATTTACGTTTTTTCGAATATTTCGGTTCCTGAGCGAGGTAGAGCCTTGAAATTTGGACTATAAATACCTTTCTGTATCCCCGAATATAGTCTACGACTGTTCATTTACGTTTTATCGAATATCTCGGTTCCTGAGCGAGATAGAGCCCTGAAATTTGGACTATAAATACCTTTTCGAAATTCCTCAACTTTCTGTATCCCCGAATATAGTCTACGACTGTTCATTTACGTTTTATCGAATATCTCGGTTCCTGAGCGAGATAGAGCCTTGTAATTTGGACTATAAATACCTTTTCGAAATTCCTCAACTTTCTGTATCCACGAATGTAGTCTACGACTTTTAGATCGGCTGCAACATCAAAAAGAAAAGTGTAAATATAATTTAAATATATAATAACGACTATAAATACCTTCTCGAAATTTCTCAACTTTCTGTATCCCCGAATATAGTCTACGACTTTTAGATCGGCTGCAACATCAAAAAGAAAAGTGTAAATTGACGTTTTATCGAATATCTCGGTTCCTGAGCGAGATAGAGCCTTGAAATTTGGACTATAAATACCTTTCTGTATCCCCGAATATAGTCTACGACTGTTCATTTACGTTTTTTCGAATATTTCGGTTCCTGAGCGAGGTAGAGCCTTGAAATTTGGACTATAAATACCTTTCTGTATCCCCGAATATAGTCTACGACTGTTCATTTACGTTTTATCGAATATCTCGGTTCCTGAGCGAGATAGAGCCCTGAAATTTGGACTATAAATACCTTTTCGAAATTCCTCAACTTTCTGTATCCCCGAATATAGTCTACGACTGTTCATTTACGTTTTATCGAATATCTCGGTTCCTGAGCGAGATAGAGCCTTGAAATTTGGACTATAAATAACTTTTCGAAATTCCTCAACTTTCTGTATCCCCGAATATAGTCTACGACTGTTCATTTACGTTTTATCGAATATCTCGGTTCCTGAGCGAGATAGAGCCTTGTAATTTGGACTATAAATACCTTCTCGAAAATCCTCAGCTTTCTGTATCCACGAATGTAGTCTACGACTTTTAGATCGGCTGCAACATCAAAAAGAAAAGTGTAAATATAATTTAAATATATAATTTGGACTATAAATACCTTCTCGAAATTCCTCAACTTTCTGTATCCCCGAAAATATTCTACGACTTTTAGATCGGCTGCAACATCAAAAAGAAAAGTGTTAATTTACGTTTTATCGAATATCTCGGTTCCTGAGCGAGATAGAGCCTTGTAATTTGGACTATAAATACCTTTCTGTATCCCCGAATATAGTCCACGACTATTCATTTACGTTTTATCGAATATCTCGGTTCCTGAGCGAGATAGAGCCTTGAAATTTGGACTATAAATACCTTCTCAAAATTCCTCAGCTTTCTGTATCCACGAAAGTAGTCTACGACTTTTAGATCGGCTGCAACATCAAAAAGAAAAGTGTAAATATAATTTAAATATATAATTTGGACTAAAAATACCTTCTCGAAATTTCTCAACTTTCTGTATCCCCGAATATAGTCTACGACTTTTAGATCGGCTGCAACATCAAAAAGAAAAGTGTAAATTGACGTTTTATCGAATATCTCGGTTCCTGAGCGAGATAGAGCCTTGAAATTTGGACTATAAATACCTTTCTGTATCCCCGAATATAGTCTACGACTGTTCATTTACGTTTTATCGAATATCTCGGTTCCTGAGCGAGATAGAGCCTTGTAATTTGGACTATAAATACCTTTCTGTATCCCCGAATATAGTCTACGACTGTTCATTTACGTTTTTTCGAATATTTCGGTTCCTGAGCGAGATAGAGCCTTGAAATTTGGACTATAAATATATTTGGACTATATATATATGTAGTCTACGACTTTTAGATCGGCTGCAACATCAAAAAGAAAAGTGTAAATATACGTTTTATCGAATATCTCGGTTCCTGAGCGAGATAGAGCCTTGAAATTTGGACTATAAATACCTTTCTGTATCCCCGAATATAGTCTACGACTGTTCATTTACGTTTTATCGAATATCTCGGTTCCTGAGCGAGGTAGAGCCTTGTAATTTGGACTATAAATACCTTTCTGTATCCCCGAATATAGTCTACGACTGTTCATTTACGTTTTTTCGAATATTTCGGTTCCTGAGCGAGATAGAGCCTTGAAATTTGGACTATAAATACCTTCTCAAAATTCCTCAGCTTTCTGTATCCACGAAAGTAGTCTACGACTTTTAGATCGGCTGCAACATCAAAAAGAAAAGTGTAAATATAATTTAAATATATAATTTGGACTAAAAATACCTTCTCGAAATTTCTCAACTTTCTGTATCCCCGAATATAGTCTACGACTTTTAGATCGGCTGCAACATCAAAAAGAAAAGTGTAAATATACGTTTTATCGAATATCTCGGTTCCTGAGCGAGATAGAGCCTTGAAATTTGGACTATAAATACCTTTCTGTATCCCCGAATATAGTCTACGACTGTTCATTTACGTTTTATCGAATATCTCGGTTCCTGAGCGAGATAGAGCCTTGTAATTTGGACTATAAATACCTTTCTGTATCCCCGAATATAGTCTACGACTGTTCATTTACGTTTTTTCGAATATTTCGGTTCCTGAGCGAGGTAGAGCCTTGTAATTTGGACTATAAATACCTTTCTGTATCCCCGAATATAGTCTACGACTGTTCATTTACGTTTTTTCGAATATTTCGGTTCCTGAGCGAGATAGAGCCTTGAAATTTGGACTATAAATACCTTTCTGTATCCCCGAATATAGTCTACGACTGTTCATTTACGTTTTATCGAATATCTCGGTTCCTGAGCGAGATAGAGCCTTGTAATTTGGACTATAAATACCTTCTCGAAATTCCTCAACTTTCTGTATCCCCGAAAATATTCAACGGCTTTTAGATCGGCTGCAACATCAAAAAGAAAAGTGTAAATTTACGTTTTATCGAATATCTCGGTTCCTGAGCGAGATAGAGCCTTGTAATTTGGACTATAAATACCTTTCTGTATCCCCGAATATAGTCTACGACTGTTCATTTACGTTTTATCGAATATCTCGGTTCCTGAGCGAGATAGAGCCTTGTAATTTGGACTATAAATACCTTCTCGAAATTCCTCAGCTTTCTGTATCCACGAATGTAGTCTACGACTTTTAGATCGGCTGCAACATCAAAAAGAAAAGTGTAAATATAATTTAAATATATAATTTGGACCATAAAAAACTTCTCGAAATTCCTCAACTTTCTGTATCCCCGAAAATATTCTACGACTTTTAGATCGGCTGCAACATCAAAAAGAAAAGTGTTAATTTACGTTTTATCGAATATCTCGGTTCCTGAGCGAGATAGAGCCTTGTAATTTGGACTATAAATACCTTTCTGTATCCCCGAATATAGTCCACGACTATTCATTTACGTTTTATCGAATATCTCGGTTCCTGAGCGAGATAGAGCCTTGAAATTTGGACTATAAATACCTTCTCAAAATTCCTCAGCTTTCTGTATCCACGAAAGTAGTCTACGACTTTTAGATCGGCTGCAACATCAAAAAGAAAAGTGTAAATATACGTTTTATCGAATATCTCGGTTCCTGAGCGAGATAGAGCCTTGAAATTTGGACTACAAATACCTTTCTGTATCCCCGAATATAGTCTACGACTGTTCATTTACGTTTTATCGAATATCTCGGTTCCTGAGCGAGATAGAGCCTTGTAATTTGGACTATAAATACCTTTCTGTATCCCCGAATATAGTCTACGACTGTTCATTTACGTTTTTTCGAATATTTCGGTTCCTGAGCGAGATAGAGCCTTGAAATTTGGACTATAAATATATTTGGACTATATATATATGTAGTCTACGACTTTTAGATCGGCTGCAACATCAAAAAGAAAAGTGTAAATATACGTTTTATCGAATATCTCGGTTCCTGAGCGAGATAGAGCCTTGAAATTTGGACTATAAATACCTTTCTGTATCCCCGAATATAGTCTACGACTGTTCATTTACGTTTTATCGAATATCTCGGTTCCTGAGCGAGGTAGAGCCTTGTAATTTGGACTATAAATACCTTTCTGTATCCCCGAATATAGTCTACGACTGTTCATTTACGTTTTTTCGAATATTTCGGTTCCTGAGCGAGATAGAGCCTTGAAATTTGGACTATAAATACCTTTCTGTATCCCCGAATATAGTCTACGACTGTTCATTTACGTTTTATCGAATATCTCGGTTCCTGAGCGAGATAGAGCCTTGTAATTTGGACTATAAATACCTTCTCGAAATTCCTCAACTTTCTGTATCCCCGAAAATATTCAACGGCTTTTAGATCGGCTGCAACATCAAAAAGAAAAGTGTAAATTTACGTTTTATCGAATATCTCGGTTCCTGAGCGAGATAGAGCCTTGAAATTTGGACTATAAATACCTTTCTGTATCCCCGAATATAGTCTACGACTGTTCATTTACGTTTTTTCGAATATTTCGGTTCCTGAGCGAGGTAGAGCCTTGAAATTTGGACTATAAATACCTTTCTGTATCCCCGAATATAGTCTACGACTGTTCATTTACGTTTTATCGAATATCTCGGTTCCTGAGCGAGATAGAGCCCTGAAATTTGGACTATAAATACCTTTTCGAAATTCCTCAACTTTCTGTATCCCCGAATATAGTCTACGACTGTTCATTTTCGTTTTATCGAATATCTCGGTTCCTAAGCGAGATAGAGACTTGAAATTTGGACTATAAATACCTTTTCGAAATTCCTCAACTTTCTGTATCCCCGAACATAGTCTACGACTGTTTATTTACGTTTTATCGAATATCTCGGTTCCTGAGCGAGATAGAGCCTTGTAATTTGGACTATAAATACCTTTTCGAAATTCCTCAACTTTCTGTATCCACGAATGTAGTCTACGACTTTTAGATCGGCTGCAACATCAAAAAGAAAAGTGTAAATATAATTTAAATATATAATAACGACTATAAATACCTTCTCGAAATTCCTCAACTTTCTGTATCCCCGAAAATATTCTACGACTTTTAGATCGGCTGCAACATCAAAAAGAAAAGTGTAAATTGACGTTTTATCGAATATCTCGGTTCCTGAGCGAGATAGAGCCTTGTAATTTGGACTATAAATACCTTTCTGTATCCCCGAATATAGTCTACGACTGTTCATTTACGTTTTATCGAATATCTCGGTTCCTGAGCGAGATAGAGCCTTGAAATTTGGACTATAAATACCTTTCTGTATCCCCGAATATAGTCTACGACTGTTCATTTACGTTTTATCGAATATCTCGGTTCCTGAGCGAGATAGAGCCTTGAAATTTGGACTATAAATACCTTCTCGAAATTCCTCAACTTTCTGTATCCACGAATGTAGTCTTCGACTTTTAGATCGGCTGCAACATCAAAAAGAAAAGTGTAAATATAATTTAAATATATAATTTGGACTATAAATACCTTCTCGAAATTCCTCAACTTTCTGTATCCCCGAAAATATTCTACGACTTTTAGATCGGCTGCAACATCAAAAAGAAAAGTGTTAATTTACGTTTTATCGAATATCTCGGTTCCTGAGCGAGATAGAGCCTTGTAATTTGGACTATAAATACCTTTCTGTATCCCCGAATATAGTCCACGACTGTTCATTTACGTTTTATCGAATATCTCGGTTCCTGAGCGAGATAGAGCCTTGAAATTTGGACTATAAATACCTTCTCGAAATTCCTCAGCTTTCTGTATCCACGAAAGTAGTCTACGACTTTTAGATCGGCTGCAACATCAAAAAGAAAAGTGTAAATATAATTTAAATATATAATTTGGACTATAAATACCTTCTCGAAATTTCTCAACTTTCTGTATCCCCGAATATAGTCTACGACTTTTAGATCGGCTGCAACATCAAAAAGAAAAGTGTAAATATACGTTTTATCGAATATCTCGGTTCCTGAGCGAGATAGAGCCTTGAAATTTTGACTATAAATACCTTTCTGTATCCCCGAATATAGTCTACGACAGTTCATTTTCGTTTTATCGAATATCTCGGTTCCTGAGCGAGATAGAGCCTTGTAATTTGGACTATAAATACCTTTCTGTATCCCCGAATATAGTCTACGACTGTTCATTTACGTTTTATCGAATATCTCGGTTCCTGAGCGAGATAGAGCCCTGAAATTTGGACTACAAATGCCTTTTCGAAATTTCTCAACTTTCTGTATCCCCGAATTTAGTCTACGACAGTTCATTTACGTTTTATCGAATATCTCGGTTCCTGAGCGAGATAGAGCCTTGTAATTTGGACTATAAATACCTTTCTGTATCCCCGAATATAGTCTACGACTGTTCATTTACGTTTTATCGAATATCTCGGTTCCTGAGCGAGATAGAGCCCTGAAATTTGGAATACAAATGCCTTTTCGAAATTTCTCAACTTTCTGTATCCCCGAATATAGTCTACGACTGTTCATTTACGTTTTATCGAATATCTCGGTTCCTGAGCGAGATAGAGCCCTGAAATTTGGAATACAAATGCCTTTTCGAAATTTCTCAACTTTCTGTATCCCCGAATATAGTCTACGACTGTTCATTTACGTTTTATCGAATATCTCGGTTCCTGAGCGAGATAGAGCCTTGTAATTTGGACTATAAATACCTTTCTGTATCCCCGAATATAGTCCACGACTGTTCATTTACGTTTTATCGAATATCTCGGTTCCTGAGCGAGATAGAGCCTTGAAATTTGGACTATACATACCTTCTCGAAATTCCTCAGCTTTCTGTATCCACGAAAGTAGTCTACGACTTTTAGATCGGCTGCAACATCAAAAAGAAAAGTGTAAATATAATTTAAATATATAATTTGGACTATAAATACCTTCTCGAAATTTCTCAACTTTCTGTATCCCCGAATATAGTCTACGACTTTTAGATCGGCTGCAACATCAAAAAGAAAAGTGTAAATATACGTTTTATCGAATATCTCGGTTCCTGAGCGAGATAGAGCCTTGAAATTTGGACTATAAATACCTTTCTGTATCCCCGAATATAGTCTACGACAGTTCATTTTCGTTTTATCGAATATCTCGGTTCCTGAGCGAGATAGAGCCTTGTAATTTGGACTATAAATACCTTTCTGTATCCCCGAATATAGTCTACGACTGTTCATTTACGTTTTATCGAATATCTCGGTTCCTGAGCGAGATAGAGCCCTGAAATTTGGACTACAAATGCCTTTTCGAAATTTCTCAACTTTCTGTATCCCCGAATTTAGTCTACGACAGTTCATTTACGTTTTATCGAATATCTCGGTTCCTGAGCGAGATAGAGCCTTGTAATTTGGACTATAAATACCTTTCTGTATCCCCGAATATAGTCTACGACTGTTCATTTACGTTTTATCGAATATCTCGGTTCCTGAGCGAGATAGAGCCCTGAAATTTGGAATACAAATGCCTTTTCGAAATTTCTCAACTTTCTGTATCCCCGAATATAGTCTACGACTGTTCATTTACGTTTTATCGAATATCTCGGTTCCTGAGCGAGATAGAGCCCTGAAATTTGGAATACAAATGCCTTTTCGAAATTTCTCAACTTTCTGTATCCCCGAATATAGTCTACGACTGTTCATTTACGTTTTATCGAATATCTCGGTTCCTGAGCGAGATAGAGCCTTGAAATTTGGACTATAAATACCTTTCTGTATCCCCGAATATAGTCTACGACTGTTCATTTACGTTTTATCGAATATCTCGGTTCCTGAGCGAGATAGAGCCTTGAAATTTGGACTATAAATACCTTCTCGAAATTCCTCAACTTTCTGTGTCCCCGAAAATATTCTACGACTTTTAGATCGGCTGCAACATCAAAAAGAAAAGTGTTAATTTACGTTTTATCGAATATCTCGGTTCCTGAGCGAGATAGAGCCTTGTAATTTGGACTATAAATACCTTTCTGTATCCCCGAATATAGTCCACGACTGTTCATTTACGTTTTATCGAATATCTCGGTTCCTGAGCGAGATAGAGCCTTGAAATTTGGACTATAAATACCTTCTCGAAATTCCTCAGCTTTCTGTATCCACGAAAGTAGTCTACGACTTTTAGATCGGCTGCAACATCAAAAAGAAAAGTGTAAATATAATTTAAATATATAATTTGGACTATAAATACCTTCTCGAAATTTCTCAACTTTCTGTATCCCCGAATATAGTCTACGACTTTTAGATCGGCTGCAACATCAAAAAGAAAAGTGTAAATATACGTTTTATCGAATATCTCGGTTCCTGAGCGAGATAGAGCCTTGAAATTTGGACTATAAATACCTTTCTGTATCCCCGAATATAGTCTACGACAGTTCATTTTCGTTTTATCGAATATCTCGGTTCCTGAGCGAGATAGAGCCTTGTAATTTGGACTATAAATACCTTTCTGTATCCCCGAATATAGTCTACGACTGTTCATTTACGTTTTATCGAATATCTCGGTTCCTGAGCGAGATAGAGCCCTGAAATTTGGACTACAAATGCCTTTTCGAAATTTCTCAACTTTCTGTATCCCCGAATTTAGTCTACGACAGTTCATTTACGTTTTATCGAATATCTCGGTTCCTGAGCGAGATAGAGCCTTGTAATTTGGACTATAAATACCTTTCTGTATCCCCGAATATAGTCTTCGACTGTTCATTTACGTTTTATCGAATATCTCGGTTCCTGAGCGAGATAGAGCCCTGAAATTTGGAATACAAATGCCTTTTCGAAATTTCTCAACTTTCTGTATCCCCGAATATAGTCTACGACTGTTCATTTACGTTTTATCGAATATCTCGGTTCCTGAGCGAGATAGAGCCCTGAAATTTGGAATACAAATGCCTTTTCGAAATTTCTCAACTTTCTGTATCCCCGAATATAGTCTACGACTGTTCATTTACGTTTTATCGAATATCTCGGTTCCTGAGCGAGATAGAGCCTTGAAATTTGGACTATAAATACCTTTCTGTATCCCCGAATATAGTCTACGACTGTTCATTTACGTTTTATCGAATATCTCGGTTCCTGAGCGAGATAGAGCCTTGAAATTTGGACTATAAATACCTTCTCGAAATTCCTCAGCTTTCTGTATCCACGAATGTAGTCTACGACTTTTAGATCGGCTGCAACATCAAAAAGAAAAGTGTAAATATAATTTAAATATATAATTTGGACTATAAATACCTTCTCGAAATTTCTCAACTTTCTGTATCCCCGAATATAGTCTACGACTGTTCATTTACGTTTTATCGAATATCTCGGTTCCTGAGCGAGTTAGAGCCTTGAAATATGGACTATAAATACCTTTTCGAAATGCCTCAACTTTCTGTATCCCCGAATATAGTCTACGACTGTTCATTTACGTTTTATCGAATATCTCGGTTCCTGAGCGAGATAGAGCCTTGTAATTTGGACTATAAATACCTTTTCGAAATTCCTCAACTTTCTGTATCCCCGAAAATATTCTACGGCTTTTAGATCGGCTGCAACATCAAAAAGAAAAGTGTAAATTTACGTTTTATCGAATATCTCGGTTCCTGAGCGAGATAGAGCCTTGAAATTTGGACTATAAATACCTTTCTGTATCCCCGAATATAGTCTACGACTGTTCATTTACGTTTTATCGAATATCTCGGTTCCTGAGCGAGATAGAGCCTTGAAATTTGGACTATAAATACCTTTTCGAAATTTCTCAACTTTCTGTATCCCCGAATATAGTCTACGACTGTTCATTTTTTATCGTTTTATCGAATATCTCGGTTCCTGAGCGAGATAGAGCCTTGAAATTTGGACTATAAATACCTTTTCGAAATTTCTCAACTTTCTGTATCCCCGAATATAGTCTACGACTGTTCATTTACGTTTTATCGAATATCTCGGTTCCTGAGCGAGATAGAGCCTTGTAATTTGGACTATAAATACCTTTTCGAAATTCCTCAACTTTCTGTATCCCCGAAAATATTCTACGGCTTTTAGATCGGCTGCAACATCAAAAAGAAAAGTGTAAATTTACGTTTTATCGAATATCTCGGTTCCTGAGCGAGATAGAGCCTTGAAATTTGGACTATAAATACCTTTCTGTATCCCCGAATATAGTCTACGACTGTTCATTTACGTTTTATCGAATATCTCGGTTCCTGAGCGAGATAGAGCCTTGAAATTTGGACTATAAATACCTTTTCGAAATTCCTCAACTTTCTGTATCCCCGAATATAGTCTACGACTGTTCATTTTTTATCGTTTTATCGAATATCTCGGTTCCTGAGCGAGATAGAGCCTTGAAATTTGGACTATAAATACCTTTTCGAAATTTCTCAACTTTCTGTATCCCCGAATATAGTCTACGACTGTTCATTTACGTTTTATCGAATATCTCGGTTCCTGAGCGAGATAGAGCCTTGAAATTTGGACTATAAATACCTTTTCGAAATTTCTCAACTTTCTGTATCCACGAATGTAGTCTACGACTTTTAGATCGGCTGCAACATCAAAAAGAAAAGTGTTAATATAATTTAAATATATAATTTGGACAATAAATACCTTCTCGAAATTCCTCAACTTTCTGTATCCCCGAAAATATTCTACGACTTTTAGATCGGCTGCAACATCAAAAAGAAAAGTGTAAATTTACGTTTTATCGAATATCTCGGATCCTGAGCGAGATAGAGCCTTGCAATTTGGACTATAAATACCTTTTCAAAATTCCTCAACTTTCTGTATCCTCGAATATAGTCTACGACTGTTCATTTACGTTTTATCGAATATCTCGGTTCCTGAGCGAGATAGAGCCTTGAAATTTGGACTATAAATACCTTCTCGAAATTCTTCAGCTTTCTGTATCCACGAATGTAGTCTACGACTTTTAGATCGGCTGCAACATCAAAAAGAAAAGTGTAAATATACGTTTTATCGAATATCTCGGTTCCTGAGCGAGATAGAGCTTTGAAATTTGGACTATAAATACCTTTCTGTATCCCCGAATATAGTCTACGACTGTTCATTTACGTTTTATCGAATATCTCGGTTCCTGAGCGAGATAGAGCCTTGAAATTTGGACTATAAATACCTTTTCGAAATTCCTCAACTTTCTGTATCCCCGAATTTAGTCTACGACAGTTCATTTACGTTTTATCGAATATCTCGGTTCCTGAGCGAGATAGAGCCTTGTAATTTGGACTATAAATACCTTTCTGTATCCCCGAATATAGTCTACGACTGTTCATTTTTTATCGTTTTATCGAATATCTCGGTTCCTGAGCGAGATAGAGCCTTGTAATTTGGACTATAACTACCTTTCTGTATCCCCGAATATAGTCTACGACTGTTCATTTACGTTTTATCGAATATCTCGGTTCCTGAGCGAGATAGAGCCTTGAATTTTGGACTATAAATACCTTTTCGAAATTCCTCAACTTTCTGTATCCCCGAATATAGTCTACGACTGTTCATTTTCGTTTTATCGAATATCTCGGTTCCTAAGCGAGATAGAGACTTGAAATTTGGACTATAAATACCTTTTCGAAATTCCTCAACTTTCTGTATCCCCGAACATAGTCTACGACTGTTCATTTACGTTTTATCGAATATCTCGGTTCCTGAGCGAGATAGAGCCTTGTAATTTGGACTATAAATACCTTTTCGAAATTCCTCAACTTTCTGTATCCACGAATGTAGTCTACGACTTTTAGATCGGCTGCAACATCAAAAAGAAAAGTGTAAATATAATTTAAATATATAATAACGACTATAAATACCTTCTCGAAATTCCTCAACTTTCTGTTTCCCCGAAAATATTCTACGATTTTTAGATCGGCTGCAACATCAAAAAGAAAAGTGTAAATTGACGTTTTATCGAATATCTCGGTTCCTGAGCGAGATAGAGCCTTGTAATTTGGACTATAAATACCTTTCTGTATCCCCGAATATAGTCTACGACTGTTCATTTACGTTTTATCGAATATCTCGGTTCCTGAGTGAGATAGAGCCTTGAAATTTGGACTATAAATACCTTTCTGTATCCCCGAATATAGTCTACGACTGTTCATTTACGTTTTATCGAATATCTCGGTTCCTGAGCGAGATAGAGCCTTGAAATTTGGACTATAAATACCTTTTCGAAATTCCTCAACTTTCTGTATCCCCGAATATAGTCTACGACTGTTCATTTTTTATCGTTTTATCGAATATCTCGGTTCCTGAGCGAGATAGAGCCTTGAAATTTGGACTATAAATACCTTCTCGAAATTCCTCAGCTTTCTGTATCCACGAATGTAGTCTACGACTTTTAGATCGGCTGCAACATCAAAAAGAAAAGTGTAAATATAATTTAAATATATAATTTGGACTATAAATACCTTCTCGAAATTTCTCAACTTTCTGTATCCCCGAAAATATTCTACGACTTTTAGATCGGCTGCAACATCAAAAAGAAAAGTGTAAATTTACGTTTTATCGAATATCTCGGTTCCTGAGCGAGATAGAGCCTTGTAATTTGGACTATAAATACCTTTCTGTATCCCCGAATATAGTCTACGACTGTTCATTTACGTTTTATCGAATATCTCGGTTCCTGAGCGAGATAGAGCCTTGAAATTTGGACTATAAATACCTTTCTGTATCCCCGAATATAGTCTACGACTGTTCATTTACGTTTTATCGAATATCTCGGTTCCTGAGCGAGATAGAGCCTTGAAATTTGGACTATAAATACCTTCTCGAAATTCCTCAGCTTTCTGTATCCACGAATGTAGTCTACGACTTTTAGATCGGCTGCAACATCAAAAAGAAAAGTGTAAATATAATTTAAATATATAATTTGGACTATAAATACCTTCTCGAAATTTCTCAACTTTCTGTATCCCCGAATATAGTCTACGACTTTTAGATCGGCTGCAACATCAAAAAGAAAAGTGTAAATATACGTTTTATCGAATATCTCGGTTCCTGAGCGAGATAGAGCCTTGTAATTTGGACTATAAATACCTTTCTGTATCCCCGAATATAGTCTACGACTGTTCATTTACGTTTTTTCGAATATTTCGGTTCCTGAGCGAGATAGAGCCTTGAAATTTGGACTATAAATACCTTTCTGTATCCCCGAATATAGTCTACGACTGTTCATTTACGTTTTATCGAATATCTCGGTTCCTGAGCGAGATAGAGCCTTGTAATTTGGACTATAAATACCTTTCTGTATCCCCGAATATAGTCTACGACTGTTCATTTACGTTTTATCGAATATCTCGGTTCCTGAGCGAGATAGAGCCTTGAAATTTGGACTATAAATACCTTTCTGTATCCCCGAATATAGTCTACGACTGTTCATTTACGTTTTTTCGAATATTTCGGTTCCTGAGCGAGGTAGAGCCTTGAAATTTGGACTATAAATACCTTTCTGTATCCCCGAATATAGTCTACGACTGTTCATTTACGTTTTATCGAATATCTCGGTTCCTGAGCGAGATAGAGCCCTGAAATTTGGACTACAAATGCCTTTTCGAAATTTCTCAACTTTCTGTATCCCCGAATATAGTCTACGACTGTTCATTTACGTTTTATCGAATATCTCGGTTCCTGAGCGAGATAGAGACTTGAAATTTGGACTATAAATACCTTTTCGAAATTCCTCAACTTTCTGTATCCCCGAACATAGTCTACGACTGTTCATTTACGTTTTATCGAATATCTCGGTTCCTGAGCGAGATAGAGCCTTGTAATTTGGACTATAAATACCTTTTCGAAATTCCTCAACTTTCTGTATCCACGAATGTAGTCTACGACTTTTAGATCGGCTGCAACATCAAAAAGAAAAGTGTAAATATAATTTAAATATATAATAACGACTTTAAATACCTTCTCGAAATTCCTCAACTTTCTGTATCCCCGAAAATATTCTACGACTTTTAGATCGGCTGCAACATCAAAAAGAAAAGTGTAAATTGACGTTTTATCGAATATCTCGGTTCCTGAGCGAGATAGAGCCTTGCAATTTGGACTATAAATACCTTTCTGTATCCCCGAATATAGTCTACGACTGTTCATTTACGTTTTATCGAATATCTCGGTTCCTGAGCGAGATAGAGCCTTGAAATTTGGACTATAAATACCTTTCTGTATCCCCGAATATAGTCTACGACTGTTCATTTACGTTTTATCGAATATCTCGGTTCCTGAGCGAGATAGGGCCTTGAAATTTGGACTAGAAATACCTTTCTGTATCCCCGAATATAGTCTACGACTGTTCATTTTTTATCGTTTTATCGAATATCTCGGTTCCTGAGCGAGATAGAGCCTTGAAATTTGGACTATAAATACCTTCTCGAAATTCCTCAGCTTTCTGTATCCACGAATGTAGTCTACGACTTTTAGATCGGCTGCAACATCAAAAAGAAAAGTGTAAATATAATTTAAATATATAATTTGGACTATAAATACCTTCTCGAAATTCCTCAACTTTCTGTATCCCCGAAAATATTCTACGACTTTTAGATCGGCTGCAACATCAAAAAGAAAAGTGTAAATTTACGTTTTATCGAATATCTCGGTTCCTGAGCGAGATAGAGCCTTGTAATTTGGACTATAAATACCTTTCTGTATCCCCGAATATAGTCTACGACTGTTCATTTACGTTTTATCGAATATCTCGGTTCCTGAGCGAGATAGAGCCTTGAAATTTGGACTATAAATACCTTCTCGAAATTCCTCAGCTTTCTGTATCCACGAAAGTAGTCTACGACTTTTAGATCGGCTGCAACATCAAAAAGAAAAGTGTAAATATAATTTAAATATATAATTTGGACTATAAATACCTTCTCGAAATTTCTCAACTTTCTGTATCCCCGAATATAGTCTACGACTTTTAGATCGGCTGCAACATCAAAAAGAAAAGTGTAAATATACGTTTTATCGAATATCTCGGTTCCTGAGCGAGATAGAGCCTTGAAATTTGGACTATAAATACCTTTCTGTATCCCCGAATATAGTCTACGACTGTTCATTTACGTTTTATCGAATATCTCGGTTCCTGAGCGAGGTAGAGCCTTGTAATTTGGACTATAAATACCTTTCTGTATCCCCGAATATAGTCTACGACTGTTCATTTACGTTTTTTCGAATATCTCGGTTCCTGAGCGAGATAGAGCCTTGAAATTTGGACTATAAATACCTTCTCGAAATTCCTCAGCTTTCTGTATCCACGAATGTAGTCTACGACTTTTAGATCGGCTGCAACATCAAAAAGAAAAGTGTAAATATAATTTAAATATATAATTTGGACTATAAATACCTTTTCGAAATTCCTCAACTTTCTGTATCCCCGAAAATATTCTACGACTTTTAGATCGGCTGCAACATCAAAAAGAAAAGTGTAAATTTACGTTTTATCGAATATCTCGGTTCCTGAGCGAGATAGAGCTTTGAAATTTGGACTATAAATACCTTTCTGTATCCCCGAATATAGTCTACGACTGTTCATTTACGTTTTATCGAATATCTCGGTTCCTGAGCGAGATAGAGCCTTGAAATTTGGACTATAAATACCTTTTCGAAATTCCTCAACTTTCTGTATCCCCGAATATAGTCTACGACTGTTCATTTTTTATCGTTTTATCGAATATCTCGGTTCCTGAGCGAGATAGAGCCTTGAAATTTGGACTATAAATACCTTCTCGAAATTCCTCAGCTTTCTGTATCCACGAATGTAGTCTACGACTTTTAGATCGGCTGCAACATCAAAAAGAAAAGTGTAAATATAATTTAAATATATAATTTGGACTATAAATACCTTCTCGAAATTCCTCAACTTTCTGTATCCCCGAAAATATTCTACGACTTTTAGATCGGCTGCAACATCAAAAAGAAAAGTGTAAATTTACGTTTTATCGAATATCTCGGTTCCTGAGCGAGATAGAGCCTTGAAATTTGGACTATAAATACCTTCTCAAAATTCCTCAGCTTTCTGTATCCACGAATGTAGTCTACGACTTTTAGATCGGCTGCAACATCAAAAAGAAAAGTGTAAATATAATTTAAATATATAATTTGGACTATAAATACCTTCTCGAAATTTCTCAACTTTCTGTATCCCCGAATATAGTCTACGACTTTTAGATCGGTTGCAACATCAAAAAGAAAAAGGTAAAAATACGTTTTATCGAATATCTCGGTTCCTGAGCGAGATAGAGCCTTGAAATTTGGACTATAAATACCTTTCTGTATCCCCGAATATAGTCTACGACTGTTCATTTACGTTTTATCGAATATCTCGGTTCCTGAGCGAGGTAGAGCCTTGTAATTTGGACTACAAATGCCTTTTCGAAATTTCTCAACTTTCTGTATCCCCGAATATAGTCTACGACTGTTCATTTACGTTTTATCGAATATCTCGGTTCCTGAGCGAGATAGAGACTTGAAATTTGGACTATAAATACCTTTTCGAAATTCCTCAACTTTCTGTATCCCCGAACATAGTCTACGACTGTTCATTTACGTTTTATCGAATATCTCGGTTCCTGAGCGAGGTAGAGCCTTGTAATTTGGACTATAAATACCTTTCTGTATCCCCGAATATAGTCTACGACTGTTCATTTACGTTTTTTCGAATATTTCGGTTCCTGAGCGAGATAGAGCCTTGAAATTTGGACTATAAATACCTTTCTGTATCCCCGAATATAGTCTACGACTGTTCATTTACGTTTTATCGAATATCTCGGTTCCTGAGCGAGATAGAGCCTTGTAATTTGGACTATAAATACCTTCTCGAAATTCCTCAACTTTCTGTATCCCCGAAAATATTCAACGGCTTTTAGATCGGCTGCAACATCAAAAAGAAAAGTGTAAATTTACGTTTTATCGAATATCTCGGTTCCTGAGCGAGATAGAGCCTTGAAATTTGGACTATAAGTACCTTTCTGTATCCCCGAATATAGTCTACGACTGTTCATTTACGTTTTATCGAATATCTCGGTTCCTGAGCGAGATAGAGACTTGAAATTTGGACTATAAATACCTTTTCGAAATTCCTCAACTTTCTGTATCCCCGAACATAGTCTACGACTGTTCATTTACGTTTTATCGAATATCTCGGTTCCTGAGCGAGGTAGAGCCTTGTAATTTGGACTATAAATACCTTTCTGTATCCCCGAATATAGTCTACGACTGTTCATTTACGTTTTTTCGAATATTTCGGTTCCTGAGCGAGATAGAGCCTTGAAATTTGGACTATAAATACCTTTCTGTATCCCCGAATATAGTCTACGACTGTTCATTTACGTTTTATCGAATATCTCGGTTCCTGAGCGAGATAGAGCCTTGTAATTTGGACTATAAATACCTTCTCGAAATTCCTCAACTTTCTGTATCCCCGAAAATATTCAACGGCTTTTAGATCGGCTGCAACATCAAAAAGAAAAGTGTAAATTTACGTTTTATCGAATATCTCGGTTCCTGAGCGAGATAGAGCCTTGAAATTTGGACTATAAATACCTTTCTGTATCCCCGAATATAGTCTACGACTGTTCATTTACGTTTTTTCGAATATTTCGGTTCCTGAGCGAGGTAGAGCCTTGAAATTTGGACTATAAATACCTTTCTGTATCCCCGAATATAGTCTACGACTGTTCATTTACGTTTTATCGAATATCTCGGTTCCTGAGCGAGATAGAGCCCTGAAATTTGGACTACAAATGCCTTTTCGAAATTTCTCAACTTTCTGTATCCCCGAATTCCTCAGCTTTCTGTATCCACGAATGTAGTCTACGACTTTTAGATCGGCTGCAACATCAAAAAGAAAAGTGTAAATATAATTTAAATATATAATTTGGACTATAAATACCTTTTCGAAATTCCTCAACTTTCTGTATCCCCGAAAATATTCTACGACTTTTAGATCGGCTGCAACATCAAAAAGAAAAGTGTAAATTTACGTTTTATCGAATATCTCGGTTCCTGAGCGAGATAGAGCTTTGAAATTTGGACTATAAATACCTTTCTGTATCCCCGAATATAGTCTACGACTGTTCATTTACGTTTTATCGAATATCTCGGTTCCTGAGCGAGATAGAGCCTTGAAATTTGGACTATAAATACCTTTTCGAAATTCCTCAACTTTCTGTATCCCCGAATATAGTCTACGACTGTTCATTTTTTATCGTTTTATCGAATATCTCAGTTCCTGAGCGAGATAGAGCCTTGAAATTTGGACTATAAATACCTTTTCGAAATTCCTCAGCTTTCTGTATCCACGAATGTAGTCTACGACTTTTAGATCGGCTGCAACATCAAAAAGAAAAGTGTAAATATAATTTAAATATATAATAACGACTTTAAATACCTTCTCGAAATTCCTCAACTTTCTGTATCCCCGAAAATATTCTACGACTTTTAGATCGGCTGCAACATCAAAAAGAAAAGTGTAAATTGACGTTTTATCGAATATCTCGGTTCCTGAGCGAGATAGAGCCTTGCAATTTGGACTATAAATACCTTTCTGTATCCCCGAATATAGTCTACGACTGTTCATTTACGTTTTATCGAATATCTCGGTTCCTGAGCGAGATAGAGCCTTGAAATTTGGACTATAAATACCTTTCTGTATCCCCGAATATAGTCTACGACTGTTCATTTACGTTTTATCGAATATCTCGGTTCCTGAGCGAGATAGGGCCTTGAAATTTGGACTATAAATACCTTTCTGTATCCCCGAATATAGTCTACGACTGTTCATTTTTTATCGTTTTATCGAATATCTCGGTTCCTGAGCGAGATAGAGCCTTGAAATTTGGACTATAAATACCTTCTCGAAATTCCTCAGCTTTCTGTATCCACGAATGTAGTCTACGACTTTTAGATCGGCTGCAACATCAAAAAGAAAAGTGTAAATATAATTTAAATATATAATTTGGACTATAAATACCTTCTCGAAATTCCTCAACTTTCTGTATCCCCGAAAATATTCTACGACTTTTAGATCGGCTGCAACATCAAAAAGAAAAGTGTAAATTTACGTTTTATCGAATATCTCGGTTCCTGAGCGAGATAGAGCCTTGTAATTTGGACTATAAATACCTTTCTGTATCCCCGAATATAGTCTACGACTGTTCATTTACGTTTTATCGAATATCTCGGTTCCTGAGCGAGATAGAGCCTTGAAATTTGGACTATAAATACCTTCTCGAAATTCCTCAGCTTTCTGTATCCACGAATGTAGTCTACGACTTTTAGATCGGCTGCAACATCAAAAAGAAAAGTGTAAATATAATTTAAATATATAATTTGGACTATAAATACCTTTTCGAAATTCCTCAACTTTCTGTATCCCCGAAAATATTCTACGACTTTTAGATCGGCTGCAACATCAAAAAGAAAAGTGTAAATTTACGTTTTATCGAATAGCTCGGTTCCTGAGCGAGATAGAGCTTTGAAATTTGGACTATAAATACCTTTCTGTATCCCCGAATATAGTCTACGACTGTTCATTTACGTTTTATCGAATATCTCGGTTCCTGAGCGAGATAGAGCCTTGAAATTTGGACTATAAATACCTTTTCGAAATTCCTCAACTTTCTGTATCCCCGAATATAGTCTACGACTGTTCATTTTTTATCGTTTTATCGAATATCTCGGTTCCTGAGCGAGATAGAGCCTTGAAATTTGGACTATAAATACCTTCTCGAAATTCCTCAGCTTTCTGTATCCACGAATGTAGTCTACGACTTTTAGATCGGCTGCAACATCAAAAAGAAAAGTGTAAATATAATTTAAATATATAATTTGGACTATAAATACCTTTTCGAAATTCCTCAACTTTCTGTATCCCCGAAAATATTCTACGACTTTTAGATCGGCTGCAACATCAAAAAGAAAAGTGTAAATTTACGTTTTATCGAATAGCTCGGTTCCTGAGCGAGATAGAGCTTTGAAATTTGGACTATAAATACCTTTCTGTATCCCCGAATATAGTCTACGACTGTTCATTTACGTTTTATCGAATATCTCGGTTCCTGAGCGAGATAGAGCCTTGAAATTTGGACTATAAATACCTTTTCGAAATTCCTCAACTTTCTGTATCCCCGAATATAGTCTACGACTGTTCATTTTTTATCGTTTTATCGAATATCTCGGTTCCTGAGCGAGATAGAGCCTTGAAATTTGGACTATAAATACCTTCTCGAAATTCCTCAGCTTTCTGTATCCACGAATGTAGTCTACGACTTTTAGATCGGCTGCAACATCAAAAAGAAAAGTGTAAATATAATTTAAATATATAATTTGGACTATAAATACCTTCTCGAAATTCCTCAACTTTCTGTATCCCCGAAAATATTCTACGACTTTTAGATCGGCTGCAACATCAAAAAGAAAAGTGTAAATTTACGTTTTATCGAATATCTCGGTTCCTGAGCGAGATAGAGCCTTGAAATTTGGACTATAAATACCTTCTCAAAATTCCTCAGCTTTCTGTATCCACGAATGTAGTCTACGACTTTTAGATCGGCTGCAAGATCAAAAAGAAAAGTGTAAATATAATTTAAATATATAATTTGGACTATAAATACCTTCTCGAAATTTCTCAACTTTCTGTATCCCCGAATATAGTCTACGACTTTTAGATCGGTTGCAACATCAAAAAGAAAAAGGTAAAAATACGTTTTATCGAATATCTCGGTTCCTGAGCGAGATAGAGCCTTGAAATTTGGACTATAAATACCTTTCTGTATCCCCGAATATAGTCTACGACTGTTCATTTACGTTTTATCGAATATCTCGGTTCCTGAGCGAGGTAGAGCCTTGTAATTTGGACTACAAATGCCTTTTCGAAATTTCTCAACTTTCTGTATCCCCGAATATAGTCTACGACTGTTCATTTACGTTTTATCGAATATCTCGGTTCCTGAGCGAGATAGAGACTTGAAATTTGGACTATAAATACCTTTTCGAAATTCCTCAACTTTCTGTATCCCCGAACATAGTCTACGACTGTTCATTTACGTTTTATCGAATATCTCGGTTCCTGAGCGAGGTAGAGCCTTGTAATTTGGACTATAAATACCTTTCTGTATCCCCGAATATAGTCTACGACTGTTCATTTACGTTTTTTCGAATATTTCGGTTCCTGAGCGAGATAGAGCCTTGAAATTTGGACTATAAATACCTTTCTGTATCCCCGAATATAGTCTACGACTGTTCATTTACGTTTTATCGAATATCTCGGTTCCTGAGCGAGATAGAGCCTTGTAATTTGGACTATAAATACCTTCTCGAAATTCCTCAACTTTCTGTATCCCCGAAAATATTCAACGGCTTTTAGATCGGCTGCAACATCAAAAAGAAAAGTGTAAATTTACGTTTTATCGAATATCTCGGTTCCTGAGCGAGATAGAGCCTTGAAATTTGGACTATAAATACCTTTCTGTATCCCCGAATATAGTCTACGACTGTTCATTTACGTTTTATCGAATATCTCGGTTCCTGAGCGAGATAGAGACTTGAAATTTGGACTATAAATACCTTTTCGAAATTCCTCAACTTTCTGTATCCCCGAACATAGTCTACGACTGTTCATTTACGTTTAATCGAATATCTCGGTTCCTGAGCGAGGTAGAGCCTTGTAATTTGGACTATAAATACCTTTCTGTATCCCCGAATATAGTCTACGACTGTTCATTTACGTTTTTTCGAATATTTCGGTTCCTGAGCGAGATAGAGCCTTGAAATTTGGACTATAAATACCTTTCTGTATCCCCGAATATAGTCTACGACTGTTCATTTACGTTTTATCGAATATCTCGGTTCCTGAGCGAGATAGAGCCTTGTAATTTGGACTATAAATACCTTCTCGAAATTCCTCAACTTTCTGTATCCCCGAAAATATTCAACGGCTTTTAGATCGGCTGCAACATCAAAAAGAAAAGTGTAAATTTACGTTTTATCGAATATCTCGGTTCCTGAGCGAGATAGAGCCTTGAAATTTGGACTATAAATACCTTTCTGTATCCCCGAATATAGTCTACGACTGTTCATTTACGTTTTTTCGAATATTTCGGTTCCTGAGCGAGGTAGAGCCTTGAAATTTGGACTATAAATACCTTTCTGTATCCCCGAATATAGTCTACGACTGTTCATTTACGTTTTATCGAATATCTCGGTTCCTGAGCGAGATAGAGCCCTGAAATTTGGACTACAAATGCCTTTTCGAAATTTCTCAACTTTCTGTATCCCCGAATTCCTCAGCTTTCTGTATCCACGAATGTAGTCTACGACTTTTAGATCGGCTGCAACATCAAAAAGAAAAGTGTAAATATAATTTAAATATATAATTTGGACTATAAATACCTTTTCGAAATTCCTCAACTTTCTGTATCCCCGAAAATATTCTACGACTTTTAGATCGGCTGCAACATCAAAAAGAAAAGTGTAAATTTACGTTTTATCGAATATCTCGGTTCCTGAGCGAGATAGAGCTTTGAAATTTGGACTATAAATACCTTTCTGTATCCCCGAATATAGTCTACGACTGTTCATTTACGTTTTATCGAATATCTCGGTTCCTGAGCGAGATAGAGCCTTGAAATTTGGACTATAAATACCTTTTCGAAATTCCTCAACTTTCTGTATCCCCGAATATAGTCTACGACTGTTCATTTTTTATCGTTTTATCGAATATCTCGGTTCCTGAGCGAGATAGAGCCTTGAAATTTGGACTATAAATACCTTCTCGAAATTCCTCAGCTTTCTGTATCCACGAATGTAGTCTACGACTTTTAGATCGGCTGCAACATCAAAAAGAAAAGTGTAAATATAATTTAAATATATAATTTGGACTATAAATACCTTCTCGAAATTCCTCAACTTTCTGTATCCCCGAAAATATTCTACGACTTTTAGATCGGCTGCAACATCAAAAAGAAAAGTGTAAATTTACGTTTTATCGAATATCTCGGTTCCTGAGCGAGATAGAGCCTTGTAATTTGGACTATAAATACCTTTCTGTATCCCCGAATATAGTCTACGACTGTTCATTTACGTTTTATCGAATATCTCGGTTCCTGAGCGAGATAGAGCCTTGAAATTTTGACTATAAATACCTTCTCGAAATTCCTCAACTTTCTGTATCCCCGAAAATATTCTACGACTTTTAGATCGGCTGCAACATCAAAAAGAAAAGTGTAAATTTACGTTTTATCGAATATCTCGGTTCCTGAGCGAGATAGAGCCTTGTAATTTGGACTATAAATACCTTTCTGTATCCCCGAATATAGTCTACGACTGTTCATTTACGTTTTTTCGAATATTTCGGTTCCTGAGCGAGATAGAGCCTTGAAATTTGGACTATAAATACCTTTCTGTATCCCCGAATATAGTCTACGACTGTTCATTTACGTTTTATCGAATATCTCGGTTCCTGAGCGAGATAGAGCCTTGTAATTTGGACTATAAATACCTTCTCGAAATTCCTCAACTTTCTGTATCCCCGAAAATATTCTACGGCTTTTAGATCGGCTGCAACATCAAAAAGAAAAGTGTAAATTTACGTTTTATCGAATATTTCGGTTCCTGAGCGAGATAGAGCCTTGAAATTTGGACTATAAATACCTTTCTGTATCCCCGAATATAGTCTACGACTGTTCATTTACGTTTTATCGAATATCTCGGTTCCTGAGCGAGGTAGAGCCTTGTAATTTGGACTATAAATACCTTTCTGTATCCCCGAATATAGTCTACGACTGTTCATTTACGTTTTTTCGAATATTTCGGTTCCTGAGCGAGATAGAGCCTTGAAATTTGGACTATAAATACCTTTCTGTATCCCCGAATATAGTCTACGACTGTTCATTTACGTTTTATCGAATATCTCGGTTCCTGAGCGAGATAGAGCCTTGTAATTTGGACTATAAATACCTTCTCGAAATTCCTCAACTTTCTGTATCCCCGAAAATATTCTACGGCTTTTAGATCGGCTGCAACATCAAAAAGAAAAGTGTAAATTTACGTTTTATCGAATATCTCGGTTCCTGAGCGAGATAGAGCCTTGAAATTTGGACTATAAATACCTTTCTGTATCCCCGAATATAGTCTACGACTGTTCATTTACGTTTTTTCGAATATTTCGGTTCCTGAGCGAGAAAGAGCCTTGAAATTTGGACTATAAATACCTTTCTGTATCCCCGAATATAGTCTACGACTGTTCATTTACGTTTTTTCGAATATTTCGGTTCCTGAGCGAGATAGAGCCTTGAAATTTGGACTATAAATACCTTTCTGTATCCCCGAATATAGTCTACGACTGTTCATTTACGTTTTTTCGAATATTTCGGTTCCTGAGCGAGATAGAGCCTTGAAATTTGGACTACAAATACCTTTCTGTATCCCCGAATATAGTCTACGACTGTTCATTTACGTTTTTTCGAATATTTCGGTTCCTGAGCGAGGTAGAGCCTTGAAATTTGGACTATAAATACCTTTCTGTATCCACGAATGTAGTCTACGACTTTTAGATCGGCTGCAACATCAAAAAGAAAAGTGTAAATATAATTTAAATATATAATTTTGACTATAAATACCTTCTCGAAATTCCTCAACTTTCTGTATCCCCGAAAATATTCTACGACTATTAGATCGGCTGCAACATCAAAAAGAAAAGTGTAAATTTACGTTTTATCGAATATCTCGGTTCCTGAGCGAGAAAGAGCCTTGAAATTTGGACTATAAATACCTTTCTGTATCCCCGAATATAGTCTACGACTGTTCATTTACGTTTTTTCGAATATTTCGGTTCCTGAGCGAGGTAGAGCCTTGAAATTTGGACTATAAATACCTTTCTGTATCCCCGAATATAGTCTACGACTGTTCATTTACGTTTTTTCGAATATTTCGGTTCCTGAGCGAGGTAGAGCCTTGAAATTTGGACTATAAATACCTTTCTGTATCCACGAATGTAGTCTACGACTTTTAGATCGGCTGCAACATCAAAAAGAAAAGTGTAAATATAATTTAAATATATAATTTGGACTATAAATACCTTCTCGAAATTCCTCAACTTTCTGTATCCCCGAAAATATTCTACGGCTTTTAGATCGGCTGCAACATCAAAAAGAAAAGTGTAAATTTACGTTTTATCGAATATCTCGGTTCCTGAGCGAGATAGAGCCTTGAAATTTGGACTATAAATACCTTTCTGTATCCCCGAATATAGTCTACGACTGTTCATTTACGTTTTTTCGAATATTTCGGTTCCTGAGCGAGGTAGAGCCTTGAAATTTGGACTATAAATACCTTTCTGTATCCCCGAATATAGTCTACGACTGTTCATTTACGTTTTTTCGAATATTTCGGTTCCTGAGCGAGATAGAGCCTTGAAATTTGGACTATAAATACCTTTCTGTATCCCCGAATATAGTCTACGACTGTTCATTTACGTTTTTTCGAATATTTCGGTTCCTGAGCGAGATAGAGCCTTGAAATTTGGACTACAAATACCTTTCTGTATCCCCGAATATAGTCTACGACTGTTCATTTACGTTTTTTCGAATATTTCGGTTCCTGAGCGAGGTAGAGCCTTGAAATTTGGACTATAAATACCTTTCTGTATCCACGAATGTAGTCTACGACTTTTAGATCGGCTGCAACATCAAAAAGAAAAGTGTAAATATAATTTAAATATATAATTTTGACTATAAATACCTTCTCGAAATTCCTCAACTTTCTGTATCCCCGAAAATATTCTACGACTATTAGATCGGCTGCAACATCAAAAAGAAAAGTGTAAATTTACGTTTTATCGAATATCTCGGTTCCTGAGCGAGAAAGAGCCTTGAAATTTGGACTATAAATACCTTTCTGTATCCCCGAATATAGTCTACGACTGTTCATTTACGTTTTTTCGAATATTTCGGTTCCTGAGCGAGGTAGAGCCTTGAAATTTGGACTATAAATACCTTTCTGTATCCCCGAATATAGTCTACGACTGTTCATTTACGTTTTTTCGAATATTTCGGTTCCTGAGCGAGATAGAGCCTTGAAATTTGGACTATAAATACCTTTCTGTATCCCCGAATATAGTCTCCGACTGTTCATTTACGTTTTTTCGAATATTTCGGTTCCTGAGCGAGGTAGAGCCTTGAAATTTGGACTATAAATACCTTTCTGTATCCACGAATGTAGTCTACGACTTTTAGATCGGCTGCAACATCAAAAAGAAAAGTGCAAATATAATTTAAATATATAATTTGGACTATAAATACCTTCTCGAAATTCCTCAACTTTCTGTATCCCCGAAAATATTCTACGGCTTTTAGATCGGCTGCAACATCAAAAAGAAAAGTGTAAATTTACGTTTTATCGAATATCTCGGTTCCTGAGCGAGATAGAGCCTTCAAATTTGGACCATAAATACCTTTCTGTAACCCCGAATATAGTCTACGACTGTTCATTTACGTTTTATCGAATATCTCGGTTCCTGAGCGAGATAGAGCCTTGAAATTTGGACTATAAATACCTTTTCGAAATTTCTCAACTTTCTGTATCCCCGAATATAGCCGACGACTGTTCATTTTTTATCGTTTTATCGAATATCTCGGTTCCTGAGCGAGATAGAGCCTTGAAATTTGGACTATAAATACCTTTTCGAAATTTCTCAACTTTCTGTATCCCCGAATATAGTCTACGACTGTTCATTTACGTTTTTTCGAATATTTCGGTTCCTGAGCGAGGTAGAGCCTTGAAATTTGGACTATAAATACCTTTCTGTATCCCCGAATATAGTCTACGACTGTTCATTTACGTTTTATCGAATATCTCGGTTCCTGAGCGAGATAGAGCCTTGAAATTTGGACTATAAATACCTTTTCGAAATTTCTCAACTTTCTGTATCCCCGAATATAGCCGACGACTGTTCATTTTTTATCGTTTTATCGAATATCTCGGTTCCTGAGCGAGATAGAGCCTTGAAATTTGGACTATAAATACCTTTTCGAAATTTCTCAACTTTCTGTATCCCCGAATATAGTCTACGACTGTTCATTTACGTTTTTTCGAATATTTCGGTTCCTGAGCGAGATAGAGCCTTGAAATTTGGACTATAAATACCTTTCTGTATCCCCGAATATAGTCTACGACTGTTCATTTACGTTTTTTCGAATATTTCGGTTCCTGAGCGAGGTAGAGCCTTGAAATTTGGACTATAAATACCTTTCTGTATCCACGAATGTAGTCTACGACTTTTAGATCGGCTGCAACATCAAAAAGAAAAGTGTAAATATAATTTAAATATATAATTTGGACTATAAATACCTTCTCGAAATTCCTCAACTTTCTGTATCCCCGAAAATATTCTACGGCTTTTAGATCGGCTGCAACATCAAAAAGAAAAGTGTAAATTTACGTTTTATCGAATATCTCGGTTCCTGAGCGAGATAGAGCCTTGAAATTTGGACCATAAATACCTTTCTGTATCCCCGAATATAGTCTACGACTGTTCATTTACGTTTTATCGAATATCTCGGTTCCTGAGCGAGATAGAGCCTTGAAATTTGGACTATAAATACCTTTTCGAAATTTCTCAACTTTCTGTATCCCCGAATATAGCCGACGACTGTTCATTTTTTATCGTTTTATCGAATATCTCGGTTCCTGAGCGAGATAGAGCCTTGAAATTTGGACTATAAATACCTTTTCGAAATTTCTCAACTTTCTGTATCCCCGAATATAGTCTACGACTGTTCATTTACGTTTTATCGAATATCTCGGTTCCTGAGCGAGATAGAGCCTTGAAATTTGGACTATAAATACCTTTCTGTATCCCCGAATATAGTCTACGACTGTTCATTTACGTTTTTTCGAATATTTCGGTTCCTGAGCGAGATAGAGCCTTGAAATTTGGACTATAAATACCTTTCTGTATCCCCGAATATAGTCTACGACTGTTCATTTACGTTTTATCGAATATCTCGGTTCCTGAGCGAGGTAGAGCCTTGTAATTTGGACTATAAATACCTTTCTGTATCCCCGAATATAGTCTACGACTGTTCATTTACGTTTTTTCGAATATTTCGGTTCCTGAGCGAGATAGAGCCTTGAAATTTGGACTATAAATACCTTTCTGTATCCCCGAATATAGTCTACGACTGTTCATTTACGTTTTATCGAATATCTCGGTTCCTGAGCGAGATAGAGCCTTGTAATTTGAACTATAAATACCTTCTCGAAATTCCTCAACTTTCTGTATCCCCGAAAATATTCTACGGCTTTTAGATCGGCTGCAACATCAAAAAGAAAAGTGTAAATTTACGTTTTATCGAATATCTCGGTTCCTGAGCGAGATAGAGCCTTGAAATTTGGACTATAAATACCTTTCTGTATCCCCGAATATAGTCTACGACTGTTCATTTACGTTTTTTCGAATATTTCGGTTCCTGAGCGAGAAAGAGCCTTGAAATTTGGACTATAAATACCTTTCTGTATCCCCGAATATAGTCTACGACTGTTCATTTACGTTTTTTCGAATATTTCGGTTCCTGAGCGAGATAGAGCCTTGAAATTTGGACTATAAATACCTTTCTGTATCCCCGAATATAGTCTACGACTGTTCATTTACGTTTTTTCGAATATTTCGGTTCCTGAGCGAGATAGAGCCTTGAAATTTGGACTACAAATACCTTTCTGTATCCCCGAATATAGTCTACGACTGTTCATTTACGTTTTTTCGAATATTTCGGTTCCTGAGCGAGGTAGAGCCTTGAAATTTGGACTATAAATACCTTTCTGTATCCCCGAATATAGTCTACGACTGTTCATTTACGTTTTTTCGAATATTTCGGTTCCTGAGCGAGATAGAGCCTTGAAATTTGGACTATAAATACCTTTCTGTATCCCCGAATATAGTCTACGACTGTTCATTTACGTTTTTTCGAATATTTCGGTTCCTGAGCGAGGTAGAGCCTTGAAATTTGGACTATAAATACCTTTCTGTATCCACGAATGTAGTCTACGACTTTTAGATCGGCTGCAACATCAAAAAGAAAAGTGTAAATATAATTTAAATATATAATTTGGACTATAAATACCTTCTCGAAATTCCTCAACTTTCTGTATCCCCGAAAATATTCTACGGCTTTTAGATCGGCTGCAACATCAAAAAGAAAAGTGTAAATTTACGTTTTATCGAATATCTCGGTTCCTGAGCGAGATAGAGCCTTGAAATTTGGACTATAAATACCTTTCTGTATCCCCGAATATAGTCTACGACTGTTCATTTACGTTTTTTCGAATATTTCGGTTCCTGAGCGAGGTAGAGCCTTGACATTTGGACTATAAATACCTTTCTGTATCCCCGAATATAGTCTACGACTGTTCATTTACGTTTTTTCGAATATTTCGTTTCCTGAGCGAGGTAGAGCCTTGAAATTTGGACTATAAATACCTTTCTGTATCCACGAATGTAGTCTACGACTTTTAGATCGGCTGCAACATCAAAAAGAAAAGTGTAAATTTACGTTTTATCGAATATTTCGGTTCCTGAGCGAGATAGAGCCTTGAAATTTGGACTATAAATACCTTTCTGTATCCCCGAATATAGTCTACGACTGTTCATTTACGTTTTTTCGAATATTTCGGTTCCTGAGCGAGATAGAGCCTTGAAATTTGGACTACAAATACCTTTCTGTATCCTCGAATATAGTCTACGACTGTTCATTTACGTTTTTTCGAATATTTCGGTTCCTGAGCGAGGTAGAGCCTTGAAATTTGGACTATAAATACCTTTCTGTATCCACGAATGTAGTCTACGACTTTTAGATCGGCTGCAACATCAAAAAGAAAAGTGTAAATATAATTTAAATATATAATTTTGACTATAAATACCTTCTCGAAATTCCTCAACTTTCTGTATCCCCGAAAATATTCTACGACTATTAGATCGGCTGCAACATCAAAAAGAAAAGTGTAAATTTACGTTTTATCGAATATCTCGGTTCCTGAGCGAGAAAGAGCCTTGAAATTTGGACTATAAATACCTTTCTGTATCCCCGAATATAGTCTACGACTGTTCATTTACGTTTTTTCGAATATTTCGGTTCCTGAGCGAGGTAGAGCCTTGAAATTTGGACTATAAATACCTTTCTGTATCCCCGAATATAGTCTTCGACTGTTCATTTACGTTTTTTCGAATATTTCGGTTCCTGAGCGAGATAGAGCCTTGAAATTTGGACTATAAATACCTTTCTGTATCCCCGAATATAGTCTACGACTGTTCATTTACGTTTTTTCGAATATTTCGGTTCCTGAGCGAGGTAGAGCCTTGAAATTTGGACTATAAATACCTTTCTGTATCCACGAATGTAGTCTACGACTTTTAGATCGGCTGCAACATCAAAAAGAAAAGTGTAAATATAATTTAAATATATAATTTGGACTATAAATACCTTCTCGAAATTCCTCAACTTTCTGTATCCCCGAAAATATTCTACGGCTTTTAGATCGGCTGCAACATCAAAAAGAAAAGTGTAAATTTACGTTTTATCGAATATCTCGGTTCCTGAGCGAGATAGAGCCTTCAAATTTGGACCATAAATACCTTTCTGTAACCCCGAATATAGTCTACGACTGTTCATTTACGTTTTATCGAATATCTCGGTTCCTGAGCGAGATAGAGCCTTGAAATTTGGACTATAAATACCTTTTCGAAATTTCTCAACTTTCTGTATCCCCGAATATAGCCGACGACTGTTCATTTTTTATCGTTTTATCGAATATCTCGGTTCCTGAGCGAGATAGAGCCTTGAAATTTGGACTATAAATACCTTTTCGAAATTTCTCAACTTTCTGTATCCCCGAATATAGTCTACGACTGTTCATTTACGTTTTTTCGAATATTTCGGTTCCTGAGCGAGGTAGAGCCTTGAAATTTGGACTATAAATACCTTTCTGTATCCCCGAATATAGTCTACGACTGTTCATTTACGTTTTATCGAATATCTCGGTTCCTGAGCGAGATAGAGCCTTGAAATTTGGACTATAAATACCTTTTCGAAATTTCTCAACTTTCTGTATCCCCGAATATAGCCGACGACTGTTCATTTTTTATCGTTTTATCGAATATCTCGGTTCCTGAGTGAGATAGAGCCATGAAATTTGGACTATAAATACCTTTTCGAAATTTCTCAACTTTCTGTATCCCCGAATATAGTCTACGACTGTTCATTTACGTTTTATCGAATATTTCGGTTCCTGAGCGAGATAGAGCCTTGAAATTTGGACTATAAATACCTTTCTGTATCCCCGAATATAGTCTACGACTGTTCATTTACGTTTTTTCGAATATTTCGGTTCCTGAGCGAGGTAGAGCCTTGAAATTTGGACTATAAATACCTTTCTGTATCCACGAATGTAGTCTACGACTTTTAGATCGGCTGCAACATCAAAAAGAAAAGTGTAAATATAATTTAAATATATAATTTGGACTATAAATACCTTCTCGAAATTCCTCAACTTTCTGTATCCCCGAAAATATTCTACGGCTTTTAGATCGGCTGCAACATCAAAAAGAAAAGTGTAAATTTACGTTTTATCGAATATCTCGGTTCCTGAGCGAGATAGAGCCTTGAAATTTGGACCATAAATACCTTTCTGTATCCCCGAATATAGTCTACGACTGTTCATTTACGTTTTATCGAATATCTCGGTTCCTGAGCGAGATAGAGCCTTGAAATTTGGACTATAAATACCTTTTCGAAATTTCTCAACTTTCTGTATCCCCGAATATAGCCGACGACTGTTCATTTTTTATCGTTTTATCGAATATCTCGGTTCCTGAGCGAGATAGAGCCTTGAAATTTGGACTATAAATACCTTTTCGAAATTTCTCAACTTTCTGTATCCCCGAATATAGTCTACGACTGTTCATTTACGTTTTATCGAATATCTCGGTTCCTGAGCGAGATAGAGCCTTGAAATTTGGACTATAAATACCTTTTCGAAATTTCTCAACTTTCTGTATCCCCGAATATAGCCGACGACTGTTCATTTTTTATCGTTTTATCGAATATCTCGGTTCCTGAGCGAGATAGAGCCTTGAAATTTGGACTATAAATACCTTTCTGTATCCCCGAATATAGTCTACGACTGTTCATTTACGTTTTTTCGAATATTTCGGTTCCTGAGCGAGGTAGAGCCTTGAAATTTGGACTATAAATACCTTTCTGTATCCCCGAATATAGTCTACGACTGTTCATTTACGTTTTATCGAATATCTCGGTTCCTGAGTGAGATAGAGCCTTGAAATTTGGACTATAAATACCTTTTCGAAATTCCTCAACTTTCTGTATCCCCGAATATAGTCTACGACTGTTCATTTACGTTTTATCGAATATCTCGGTTCCTGAGCGAGGTAGAGCCTTGAAATTTGGACTATAAATACCTTTCTGTATCCACGAATGTAGTCTACGACTTTTAGATCGGCTGCAACATCAAAAAGAAAAGTGTAAATATAATTTAAATATATAATTTGGACTATAAATACCTTCTCGAAATTCCTCAACTTTCTGTATCCCCGAAAATATTCTACGACTATTAGATCGGCTGCAACATCAAAAAGAAAAGTGTAAATTTACGTTTTATCGAATATCTCGGTTCCTGAGCGAGATAGAGCCTTGAAATTTGGACTATAAATACCTTCTCAAAATTCCTCAGCTTTCTGTATCCACGAATGTAGTCTACGACTTTTAGATCGGCTGCAACATCAAAAAGAAAAGTGTAAATATAATTTAAATATATAATTTGGACTATAAATACCTTCTCGAAATTTCTCAACTTTCTGTATCCCCGAATATAGTCTACGACTTTTAGATCGGTTGCAACATCAAAAAGAAAAAGGTAAAAATACGTTTTATCGAATATCTCGGTTCCTGAGCGAGATAGAGCCTTGAAATTTGGACTATAAATACCTTTCTGTATCCCCGAATATAGTCTACGACTGTTCATTTACGTTTTATCGAATATCTCGGTTCCTGAGCGAGGTAGAGCCTTGTAATTTGGACTATAAATACCTTTCTGTATCCCCGAATATAGTCTACGACTGTTCATTTACGTTTTTTCGAATATTTCGGTTCCTGAGCGAGATAGAGCCTTGAAATTTGGACTATAAATACCTTTCTGTATCCACGAATGTAGTCTACGACTTTTAGATCGGCTGCAACATCAAAAAGAAAAGTGTAAATATAATTTAAATATATAATTTGGACTAAAAATACCTTCTCGAAATTTCTCAACTTTCTGTATCCCCGAATATAGTCTACGACTTTTAGATCGGTTGCAACATCAAAAAGAAAAAGGTAAAAATACGTTTTATCGAATATCTCGGTTCCTGAGCGAGATAGAGCCTTGAAATTTGGACTATAAATACCTTTCTGTATCCCCGAATATAGTCTACGACTGTTCATTTACGTTTTATCGAATATCTCGGTTCCTGAGCGAGGTAGAGCCTTGAAATTTGGACTATAAATACCTTTCTGTATCCACGAATGTAGTCTACGACTTTTAGATCGGCTGCAACATCAAAAAGAAAAGTGTAAATATAATTTAAATATATAATTTGGACTATAAATACCTTCTCGAAATTCCTCAACTTTCTGTATCCCCGAAAATATTCTACGACTATTAGATCGGCTGCAACATCAAAAAGAAAAGTGTAAATTTACGTTTTATCGAATATCTCGGTTCCTGAGCGAGATAGAGCCTTGAAATTTGGACTATAAATACCTTCTCAAAATTCCTCAGCTTTCTGTATCCACGAATGTAGTCTACGACTTTTAGATCGGCTGCAACATCAAAAAGAAAAGTGTAAATATAATTTAAATATATAATTTGGACTATAAATACCTTCTCGAAATTTCTCAACTTTCTGTATCCCCGAATATAGTCTACGACTTTTAGATCGGTTGCAACATCAAAAAGAAAAAGGTAAAAATACGTTTTATCGAATATCTCGGTTCCTGAGCGAGATAGAGCCTTGAAATTTGGACTATAAATACCTTTCTGTATCCCCGAATATAGTCTACGACTGTTCATTTACGTTTTATCGAATATCTCGGTTCCTGAGCGAGGTAGAGCCTTGTAATTTGGACTATAAATACCTTTCTGTATCCCCGAATATAGTCTACGACTGTTCATTTACGTTTTTTCGAATATTTCGGTTCCTGAGCGAGATAGAGCCTTGAAATTTGGACTATAAATACCTTTCTGTATCCACGAATGTAGTCTACGACTTTTAGATCGGCTGCAACATCAAAAAGAAAAGTGTAAATATAATTTAAATATATAATTTGGACTAAAAATACCTTCTCGAAATTTCTCAACTTTCTGTATCCCCGAATATAGTCTACGACTTTTAGATCGGTTGCAACATCAAAAAGAAAAAGGTAAAAATACGTTTTATCGAATATCTCGGTTCCTGAGCGAGATAGAGCCTTGAAATTTGGACTATAAATACCTTTCTGTATCCCCGAATATAGTCTACGACTGTTCATTTACGTTTTATCGAATATCTCGGTTCCTGAGCGAGGTAGAGCCTTGTAATTTGGACTATAAATACCTTTCTGTATCCCCGAATATAGTCTACGACTGTTCATTTACGTTTTTTCGAATATTTCGGTTCCTGAGCGAGATAGAGCCTTGAAATTTGGACTATAAATACCTTTCTGTATCCCCGAATATAGTCTACGACTGTTCATTTACGTTTTATCGAATATCTCGGTTCCTGAGCGAGATAGAGCCTTGTAATTTGGACTATAAATACCTTCTCGAAATTCCTCAACTTTCTGTATCCCCGAAAATATTCTACGGCTTTTAGATCGGCTGCAACATCAAAAAGAAAAGTGTAAATTTACGTTTTTTCGAATATTTCGGTTCCTGAGCGAGATAGAGCCTTGTAATTTGGACTATAAATACCTTTCTGTATCCCCGAATATAGTCTACGACTGTTCATTTACGTTTTATCGAATATCTCGGTTCCTGAGCGAGGTAGAGCCTTGTAATTTGGACTATAAATACCTTTCTGTATCCCCGAATATAGTCTACGACTGTTCATTTACGTTTTTTCGAATATTTCGGTTCCTGAGCGAGATAGAGCCTTGAAATTTGGACTATAAATACCTTTCTGTATCCACGAATGTAGTCTACGACTTTTAGATCGGCTGCAACATCAAAAAGAAAAGTGTAAATATAATTTAAATATATAATTTGGACTATAAATACCTTCTCGAAATTCCTCAACTTTCTGTATCCCCGAAAATATTCTACGACTATTAGATCGGCTGCAACATCAAAAAGAAAAGTGTAAATTTACGTTTTATCGAATATCCTGAGCGAGATAGAGCCTTGAAATTTGGACTATAAATACCTTCTCAAAATTCCTCAGCTTTCTGTATCCACGAATGTAGTCTACGACTTTTAGATCGGCTGCAACATCAAAAAGAAAAGTGTAAATATAATTTAAATATATAATTTGGACTATAAATACCTTCTCGAAATTTCTCAACTTTCTGTATCCCCGAATATAGTCTACGACTTTTAGATCGGTTGCAACATCAAAAAGAAAAAGGTAAAAATACGTTTTATCGAATATCTCGGTTCCTGAGCGAGATAGAGCCTTGAAATTTGGACTATAAATACCTTTCTGTATCCCCGAATATAGTCTACGACTGTTCATTTACGTTTTATCGAATATCTCGGTTCCTGAGCGAGGTAGAGCCTTGTAATTTGGACTATAAATACCTTTCTGTATCCCCGAATATAGTCTACGACTGTTCATTTACGTTTTTTCGAATATTTCGGTTCCTGAGCGAGATAGAGCCTTGAAATTTGGACTATAAATACCTTTCTGTATCCCCGAATATAGTCTACGACTGTTCATTTACGTTTTATCGAATATCTCGGTTCCTGAGCGAGATAGAGCCTTGTAATTTGGACTATAAATACCTTCTCGAAATTCCTCAACTTTCTGTATCCCCGAAAATATTCTACGGCTTTTAGATCGGCTGCAACATCAAAAAGAAAAGTGTAAATTTACGTTTTATCGAATATCTCGGTTCCTGAGCGAGATAGAGCCTTGAAATTTGGACTATAAATACCTTTCTGTATCCCCGAATATAGTCTACGACTGTTCATTTACGTTTTTTCGAATATTTCGGTTCCTGAGCGAGGTAGAGCCTTGAAATTTGGACTATAAATACCTTTCTGTATCCCCGAATATAGTCTACGACTGTTCATTTACGTTTTTTCGAATATTTCGGTTCCTGAGCGAGATAGAGCCTTGAAATTTGGACTATAAATACCTTTCTGTATCCCCGAATATAGTCTACGACTGTTCATTTACGTTTTTTCGAATATTTCGGTTCCTGAGCGAGATAGAGCCTTGAAATTTGGACTATAAATACCTTTCTGTATCCCCGAATATAGTCTACGACTGTTCATTTACGTTTTATCGAATATCTCGGTTCCTGAGCGAGATAGAGCCTTGTAATTTGGACTATAAATACCTTCTCGAAATTCCTCAACTTTCTGTATCCCCGAAAATATTCTACGGCTTTTAGATCGGCTGCAACATCAAAAAGAAAAGTGTAAATTTACGTTTTATCGAATATCTCGGTTCCTGAGCGAGATAGAGCCTTGAAATTTGGACTATAAATACCTTTCTGTATCCCCGAATATAGTCTACGACTGTTCATTTACGTTTTTTCGAATATTTCGGTTCCTGAGCGAGGTAGAGCCTTGAAATTTGGACTATAAATACCTTTCTGTATCCCCGAATATAGTCTACGACTGTTCATTTACGTTTTTTCGAATATTTCGGTTCCTGAGCGAGATAGAGCCTTGAAATTTGGACTATAAATACCTTTCTGTATCCCCGAATATAGTCTACGACTGTTCATTTACGTTTTATCGAATATCTCGGTTCCTGAGCGAGATAGAGCCTTGTAATTTGGACTATAAATACCTTCTCGAAATTCCTCAACTTTCTGTATCCCCGAAAATATTCTACGGCTTTTAGATCGGCTGCAACATCAAAAAGAAAAGTGTAAATTTACGTTTTTTCGAATATTTCGGTTCCTGAGCGAGATAGAGCCTTGTAATTTGGACTATAAATACCTTTCTGTATCCCCGAATATAGTCTACGACTGTTCATTTACGTTTTATCGAATATCTCGGTTCCTGAGCGAGATAGAGCCTTGTAATTTGGACTATAAATACCTTTCTGTATCCCCGAATATAGTCTACGACTGTTCATTTACGTTTTTTCGAATATTTCGGTTCCTGAGCGAGATAGAGCCTTGAAATTTGGACTATAAATACCTTTCTGTATCCACGAATGTAGTCTACGACTTTTAGATCGGCTGCAACATCAAAAAGAAAAGTGTAAATATAATTTAAATATATAATTTGGACTATAAATACCTTCTCGAAATTCCTCAACTTTCTGTATCCCCGAAAATATTCTACGACTATTAGATCGGCTGCAACATCAAAAAGAAAAGTGTAAATTTACGTTTTATCGAATATCCTGAGCGAGATAGAGCCTTGAAATTTGGACTATAAATACCTTCTCAAAATTCCTCAGCTTTCTGTATCCACGAATGTAGTCTACGACTTTTAGATCGGCTGCAACATCAAAAAGAAAAGTGTAAATATAATTTAAATATATAATTTGGACTATAAATACCTTCTCGAAATTTCTCAACTTTCTGTATCCCCGAATATAGTCTACGACTTTTAGATCGGTTGCAACATCAAAAAGAAAAAGGTAAAAATACGTTTTATCGAATATCTCGGTTCCTGAGCGAGATAGAGCCTTGAAATTTGGACTAGAAATACCTTTCTGTATCCCCGAATATAGTCTACGACTGTTCATTTACGTTTTATCGAATATCTCGGTTCCTGAGCGAGGTAGAGCCTTGTAATTTGGACTATAAATACCTTTCTGTATCCCCGAATATAGTCTACGACTGTTCATTTACGTTTTTTCGAATATTTCGGTTCCTGAGCGAGATAGAGCCTTGAAATTTGGACTATAAATACCTTTCTGTATCCCCGAATATAGTCTACGACTGTTCATTTACGTTTTATCGAATATCTCGGTTCCTGAGCGAGATAGAGCCTTGTAATTTGGACTATAAATACCTTCTCGAAATTCCTCAACTTTCTGTATCCCCGAAATATTCTACGGCTTTTAGATCGGCTGCAACATCAAAAAGAAAAGTGTAAATTTACGTTTTATCGAATATCTCGGTTCCTGAGCGAGATAGAGCCTTGAAATTTGGACTATAAATACCTTTCTGTATCCCCGAATATAGTCTACGACTGTTCATTTACGTTTTTTCGAATATTTCGGTTCCTGAGCGAGGTAGAGCCTTGAAATTTGGACTATAAATACCTTTCTGTATCCCCGAATATAGTCTACGACTGTTCATTTACGTTTTTTCGAATATTTCGGTTCCTGAGCGAGATAGAGCCTTGAAATTTGGACTATAAATACCTTTCTGTATCCCCGAATATAGTCTACGACTGTTCATTTACGTTTTTTCGAATATTTCGGTTCCTGAGCGAGATAGAGCCTTGAAATTTGGACTATAAATACCTTTCTGTATCCCCGAATATAGTCTACGACTGTTCATTTACGTTTTATCGAATATCTCGGTTCCTGAGCGAGATAGAGCCTTGTAATTTGGACTATAAATACCTTCTCGAAATTCCTCAACTTTCTGTATCCCCGAAAATATTCTACGGCTTTTAGATCGGCTGCAACATCAAAAAGAAAAGTGTAAATTTACGTTTTATCGAATATCTCGGTTCCTGAGCGAGATAGAGCCTTGAAATTTGGACTATAAATACCTTTCTGTATCCCCGAATATAGTCTACGACTGTTCATTTACGTTTTTTCGAATATTTCGGTTCCTGAGCGAGGTAGAGCCTTGAAATTTGGACTATAAATACCTTTCTGTATCCCCGAATATAGTCTACGACTGTTCATTTACGTTTTTTCGAATATTTCGGTTCCTGAGCGAGATAGAGCCTTGAAATTTGGACTATAAATACCTTTCTGTATCCCCGAATATAGTCTACGACTGTTCATTTACGTTTTTTCGAATATTTCGGTTCCTGAGCGAGATAGAGCCTTGAAATTTGGACTACAAATACCTTTCTGTATCCCCGAATATAGTCTACGACTGTTCATTTACGTTTTTTCGAATATTTCGGTTCCTGAGCGAGGTAGAGCCTTGAAATTTGGACTATAAATACCTTTCTGTATCCACGAATGTAGTCTACGACTTTTAGATCGGCTGCAACATCAAAAAGAAAAGTGTAAATATAATTTAAATATATAATTTGGACTATAAATACCTTCTCGAAATTCCTCAACTTTCTGTATCCCCGAAAATATTCTACGACTATTAGATCGGCTGCAACATCAAAAGAAAAGTGTAAATTTACGTTTTATCGAATATCTCGGTTCCTGAGCGAGAAAGAGCCTTGAAATTTGGACTATAAATACCTTTCTGTATCCCCGAATATAGTCTACGACTGTTCATTTACGTTTTTTCGAATATTTCGGTTCCTGAGCGAGGTAGAGCCTTGAAATTTGGACTATAAATACCTTTCTGTATCCCCGAATATAGTCTACGACTGTTCATTTACGTTTTTTCCAATATTTCGGTTCCTGAGCGAGATAGAGCCTTGAAATTTGGACTATAAATACCTTTCTGTATCCCCGAATATAGTCTACGACTGTTCATTTACGTTTTTTCGAATATTTCGGTTCCTGAGCGAGGTAGAGCCTTGAAATTTGGACTATAAATACCTTTCTGTATCCACGAATGTAGTCTACGACTTTTAGATCGGCTGCAACATCAAAAAGAAAAGTGTAAATATAATTTAAATATATAATTTGGACTATAAATACCTTCTCGAAATTCCTCAACTTTCTGTATCCCCGAAAATATTCTACGGCTTTTAGATCGGCTGCAACATCAAAAAGAAAAGTGTAAATTTACGTTTTATCGAATATCTCGGTTCCTGAGCGAGATAGAGCCTTCAAATTTGGACCATAAATACCTTTCTGTATCCCCGAATATAGTCTACGACTGTTCATTTACGTTTTATCGAATATTTCGGTTCCTGAGCGAGATAGAGCCTTGTAATTTGGACTATAAATACCTTCTCGAAATTCCTCAACTTTCTGTATCCCCGAAAATATTCTACGACTATTAGATCGGCTGCAACATCAAAAAGAAAAGTATAAATTTACGTTTTATCGAATATCTCGGTTCCTGAGCGAGATAGAGCCTTGAAATTTGGACTATAAATACCTTTCTGTATCCCCGAATATAGTCTACGACTGTTCATTTACGTTTTTTCGAATATTTCGGTTCCTGAGCGAGGTAGAGCCTTGAAATTTGGACTATAAATACCTTTCTGTATCCCCGAATATAGTCTACGACTGTTCATTTACGTTTTATCGAATATCTCGGTTCCTGAGCGAGATAGAGCCTTGAAATTTGGACTATAAATACCTTTCTGTATCCCCGAATATAGTCTACGACTGTTCATTTACGTTTTTTCGAATATTTCGGTTCCTGAGCGAGGTAGAGCCTTGAAATTTGGACTATAAATACCTTTCTGTATCCCCGAATATAGTCTACGACTGTTCATTTTTTATCGTTTTATCGAATATCTCGGTTCCTGAGCGAGATAGAGCCTTGAAATTTGGACTATAAATACCTTTTCAAAATTTCTGAACTTTCTGTATCCCCGAATATAGTCTACGACTGTTCATTTACGTTTTATCGAATATCTCGGTTCCTGAGCGAGATAGAGCCTTGAAATTTGGACTATAAATACCTTTTCGAAATTTCTCAACTTTCTGTATCCCCGAATATAGCCGACGACTGTTCATTTTTTATCGTTTTATCGAATATCTCGGTTCCTGAGCGAGATAGAGCCTTGAAATTTGGACTATAAATACCTTTTCGAAATTTCTCAACTTTCTGTATCCCCGAATATAGTCTACGACTGTTCATTTACGTTTTATCGAATATCTCGGTTCCTGAGTGAGATAGAGCCTTGAAATTTGGACTATAAATACCTTTTCGAAATTCCTCAACTTTCTGTATCCCCGAATATAGTCTACGACTGTTCATTTACGTTTTATCGAATATCTCGGTTCCTGAGCGAGATAGAGCCTTGAAATTTGGACTATAAATACCTTCTCGAAATTCCTCAGCTTTCTGTATCCACGAATGTAGTCTACGACTTTTAGATCGGCTGCAACATCAAAAAGAAAAGTGTAAATATAATTTAAATATATAATTTGGACTATAAATACCTTCTCGAAATTCCTCAACTTTCTGTATCCCCGAAAATATTCTACGACTTTTAGATCGGCTGCAACATCAAAAAGAAAAGTGTAAATTTACGTTTTATCGAATATCTCGGTTCCTGAGCGAGGTAGAGCCTTGAAATTTGGACTATAAATACCTTTTCGAAATTTCTCAACTTTCTGTATCCCCGAATATAGTCTACGACTGTTCATTTACGTTTTATCGAATATCTCGGTTCCTGAGCGAGATAGAGCCTTGAAATATGGACTATAAATACCTTTTCGAAATGCCTCAACTTTCTGTATCCCCGAATATAGTCTACGACTGTTCATTTACGTTTTATCGAATATCTCGGTTCCTGAGCGAGATAGAGCCTTGTAATTTGGACTATAAATACCTTCTCGAAATTCCTCAACTTTCTGTATCCCCGAAAATATTCTACGGCTTTTAGATCGGCTGCAACATCAAAAAGAAAAGTGTAAATTTACGTTTTATCGAATATCTCGGTTCCTGAGCGAGATAGAGCCTTGAAATTTGGACTATAAATACCTTTCTGTATCCCCGAATATAGTCTACGACTGTTCATTTAAGTTTTATCGAATATCTCGGTTCATGAGCGAGATAGAGCCTTGAAATTTGGACTATAAATACCTTCTCGAAATTCCTCAGCTTTCTGTATCCACGAATGTAGTCTACGACTGTTCATTTTTTATCGTTTTATCGAATATCTCGGTTCCTGAGCGAGATAGAGCCTTGAAATTTGGACTATAAATACCTTTCTGTATCCCCGAATATAGTCTACGACTGTTCATTTACGTTTTTTCGAATATTTCGGTTCCTGAGCGAGGTAGAGCCTTGAAATTTGGACTATAAATACCTTTCTGTATCCCCGAATATAGTCTACGACTGTTCATTTTTTATCGTTTTATCGAATATCTCGGTTCCTGAGCGAGATAGAGCCTTGAAATTTGGACTATAAATACCTTTTCAAAATTTCTGAACTTTCTGTATCCCCGAATATAGTCTACGACTGTTCATTTACGTTTTATCGAATATCTCGGTTCCTGAGCGAGATAGAGCCTTGAAATTTGGACTATAAATACCTTTTCGAAATTTCTCAACTTTCTGTATCCCCGAATATAGCCGACGACTGTTCATTTTTTATCGTTTTATCGAATATCTCGGTTCCTGAGCGAGATAGAGCCTTGAAATTTGGACTATAAATACCTTTTCGAAATTTCTCAACTTTCTGTATCCCCGAATATAGTCTACGACTGTTCATTTACGTTTTATCGAATATCTCGGTTCCTGAGTGAGATAGAGCCTTGAAATTTGGACTATAAATACCTTTTCGAAATTTCTCAACTTTCTGTATCCCCGAATATAGTCTACGACTGTTCATTTACGTTTTATCGAATATCTCGGTTCCTGAGTGAGATAGAGCCTTGAAATTTGGACTATAAATACCTTCTCGAAATTCCTCAGCTTTCTGTATCCACGAATGTAGTCTACGACTTTTAGATCGGCTGCAACATCAAAAAGAAAAGTGTAAATATAATTTAAATATATAATTTGGACTATAAATACCTTCTCGAAATTCCTCAACTTTCTGTATCCCCGAAAATATTCTACGACTTTTAGATCGGCTGCAACATCAAAAAGAAAAGTGTAAATTTACGTTTTATCGAATATCTCGGTTCCTGAGCGAGGTAGAGCCTTGAAATTTGGACTATAAATACCTTTTCGAAATTTCTCAACTTTCTGTATCCCCGAATATAGTCTACGACTGTTCATTTACGTTTTATCGAATATCTCGGTTCCTGAGCGAGATAGAGCCTTGAAATATGGACTATAAATACCTTTTCGAAATGCCTCAACTTTCTGTATCCCCGAATATAGTCTACGACTGTTCATTTACGTTTTATCGAATATCTCGGTTCCTGAGCGAGATAGAGCCTTGTAATTTGGACTATAAATACCTTCTCGAAATTCCTCAACTTTCTGTATCCCAGAAAATATTCTACGGCTTTTAGATCGGCTGCAACATCAAAAAGAAAAGTGTAAATTTACGTTTTATCGAATATCTCGGTTCCTGAGCGAGATAGAGCCTTGAAATTTGGACTATAAATACCTTTCTGTATCCCCGAATATAGTCTACGACTGTTCATTTAAGTTTTATCGAATATCTCGGTTCATGAGCGAGATAGAGCCTTGAAATTTGGACTATAAATACCTTCTCGAAATTCCTCAGCTTTCTGTATCCACGAATGTAGTCTACGACTGTTCATTTTTTATCGTTTTATCGAATATCTCGGTTCCTGAGCGAGATAGAGCCTTGAAATTTGGACTATAAATACCTTCTCGAAATTTCTCAGCTTTCTGTTTCCACGAAAATATTCTACGACTTTTAGATCGGCTGCAACATCAAAAAGAAAAGTGTAAATTTACGTTTTATCGAATATCTCGGTTCCTGAGCGAGATAGAGCCTTGAAATTTGGACTATAAATACCTTTCTGTATCCCCGAATATAGTCTACGACTGTTCATTTACGTTTTATCGAATATCTCGGTTCCTGAGCGAGATAGAGCCTTGAAATTTGGACTATAAATACCTTTTCGAAATTTCTCAACTTTCTGTATCCCCGAATATAGTCTACGACTGTTCATTTTTTATCGTTTTATCGAATATCTCGGTTCCTGAGCGAGATAGAGCCTTGAAATTTGGACTATACATACCTTTTCGAAATTTCTCAACTTTCTGTATCCCCGAATATAGTCTACGACTGTTCATTTACGTTTTATCGAATATCTCGGTTCCTGAGCGAGATAGAGCCTTGAAATTTGGACTATAATTACCTTTTCGAAATTCCTCAACTTTCTGTATCCCCGAATATAGTCTACGACTGTTCATTTACGTTTTATCGAATATCTCGGTTCCTGAGCGAGATAGAGCCTTGAAATTTGGACTATAAATACCTTCTCGAAATTCCTCAGCTTTCTGTATCCACGAATGTAGTCTACGACTGTTCATTTTTTATCGTTTTATCGAATATCTCGGTTCCTGAGCGAGATAGAGCCTTGAAATTTGGACTATAAATACCTTCTCGAAATTTCTCAGCTTTCTGTATCCACGAAAATATTCTACGACTTTTAGATCGGCTGCAACATCAAAAAGAAAAGTGTAAATTTACGTTTTATCGAATATCTCTGTTCCTGAGCGAGATAGAGCCTTGAAATTTGGACTATAAATACCTTTCTGTATCCCCGAATATAGTCTACGACTGTTCATTTACGTTTTATCGAATATCTCGGTTCCTGAGCGAGATAGAGCCTTGAAATTTGGACTATAAATACCTTTTCGAAATTTCTCAACTTTCTGTATCACCGAATATAGTCTACGACTGTTCATTTTTTATCGTTTTATCGAATATCTCGGTTCCTGAGCGAGATAGAGCCTTGAAATTTGGACTATACATACCTTTTCGAAATTTCTCAACTTTCTGTATCCCCGAATATAGTCTACGACTGTTCATTTACGTTTTATCGAATATCTCGGTTCCTGAGCGAGGTAGAGCCTTGAAATATGGACTATACATACCTTTTCGAAATGCCTCAACTTTCTGTATCCCCGAATATAGTCTACGACTGTTCATTTACGTTTTATCGAATATCTCGGTTCCTGAGCGAGATAGAGCCTTGTAATTTGGACTATAAATACCTTCTCGAAATTCCTCAACTTTCTGTATCCCCGAAAATATTCTACGGCTTTTAGATCGGCTGCAACATCAAAAAGAAAAGTGTAAATTTACGTTTTATCGAATATCTCGGTTCCTGAGCGAGATAGAGCCTTGAAATTTGGACTATAAATACCTTTCTGTATCCCCGAATATAGTCTACGACTGTTCATTTACGTTTTATCGAATATCTCGGTTCCTGAGCGAGATAGAGCCTTGAAATTTGGACTATAAATACCTTTTCGAAATTTCTCAACTTTCTGTATCCCCGAATATAGTCTACGACTGTTCATTTTTTATCGTTTTATCGAATATCTCGGTTCCTGAGCGAGATAAAGCCTTGAAATTTGGACTATAAATACCTTCTCGAAATTCCTCAGCTTTCTGTATCCACGAATGTAGTCTACGACTGTTCATTTTTTATCGTTTTATCGAATATCTCGGTTCCTGAGCGAGATAGAGCCTTGAAATTTGGACTATAAATACCTTCTCGAAATTTCTCAGCTTTCTGTATCCACGAAAATATTCTACGACTTTTAGATCGGCTGCAACATCAAAAAGAAAAGTGTAAATTTACGTTTTATCGAATATCTCGGTTCCTGAGCGAGATAGAGCCTTGAAATTTGGACTATAAATACCTTTCTGTATCCCCGAATATAGTCTACGACTGTTCATTTACGTTTTATCGAATATCTCGGTTCCTGAGCGAGATAGAGCCTTGAAATTTGGACTATAAATACCTTTTCGAAATTTCTCAACTTTCTGTATCCCCGAATATAGTCTACGACTGTTCATTTTTTATCGTTTTATCGAATATCTCGGTTCCTGAGCGAGATAGAGCCTTGAAATTTGGACTATACATACCTTTTCGAAATTTCTCAACTTTCTGTATCCCCGAATATAGTCTACGACTGTTCATTTACGTTTTATCGAATATCTCGGTTCCTGAGCGAGATAGAGCCTTGAAATTTGGACTATAAATACCTTTTCGAAATTCCTCAACTTTCTGTATCCCCGAATATAGTCTACGACTGTTCATTTACGTTTTATCGAATATCTCGGTTCCTGAGCGAGATAGAGCCTTGAAATTTGGACTATAAATACCTTCTCGAAATTCCTCAGCTTTCTGTATCCACGAATGTAGTCTACGACTGTTCATTTTTTATCGTTTTATCGAATATCTCGGTTCCTGAGCGAGATAGAGCCTTGAAATTTGGACTATAAATACCTTCTCGAAATTTCTCAGCTTTCTGTATCCACGAAAATATTCTACGACTTTTAGATCGGCTGCAACATCAAAAAGAAAAGTGTAAATTTACGTTTTATCGAATATCTCTGTTCCTGAGCGAGATAGAGCCTTGAAATTTGGACTATAAATACCTTTCTGTATCCCCGAATATAGTCTACGACTGTTCATTTACGTTTTATCGAATATCTCGGTTCCTGAGCGAGATAGAGCCTTGAAATTTGGACTATAAATACCTTTTCGAAATTTCTCAACTTTCTGTATCCCCGAATATAGTCTACGACTGTTCATTTTTTATCGTTTTATCGAATATCTCGGTTCCTGAGCGAGATAGAGCCTTGAAATTTGGACTATACATACCTTTTCGAAATTTCTCAACTTTCTGTATCCCCGAATATAGTCTACGACTGTTCATTTACGTTTTATCGAATATCTCGGTTCCTGAGCGAGATAGAGCCTTGAAATTTGGACTATAAATACCTTTTCGAAATTCCTCAACTTTCTGTATCCCCGAATATAGTCTACGACTGTTCATTTACGTTTTATCGAATATCTCGGTTCCTGAGCGAGATAGAGCCTTGAAATTTGGACTATAAATACCTTCTCAAAATTCCTCAGCTTTCTGTATCCACGAATGTAGTCTACGACTTTTAGATCGGCTGCAACATCAAAAAGAAAAGTGTAAATATAATTTAAATATATAATTTGGACTATAAATACCTTCTCGAAATTCCTCAACTTTCTGTATCCCCGAAAATATTCTACGACTTTTAGATCGGCTGCAACATCAAAAAGAAAAGTGTAAATTTACGTTTTATCGAATATCTCGGTTCCTGAGCGAGGTAGAGCCTTGAAATTTGGACTATAAATACCTTTTCGTAATTTCTCAACTTTCTGTATCCCCGAATATAGTCTACGACTGTTCATTTACGTTTTATCGAATATCTCGGTTCCTGAGCGAGATAGAGCCTTGAAATATGGACTATAAATACCTTTTCGAAATGCCTCAACTTTCTGTATCCCCGAATATAGTCTACGACTGTTCATTTACGTTTTATCGAATATCTCGGTTCCTGAGCGAGATAGAGCCTTGTAATTTGGACTATAAATACCTTCTCGAAATTCCTCAACTTTCTGTATCCCCGAAAATATTCTACGGCTTTTAGATCGGCTGCAACATCAAAAAGAAAAGTGTAAATTTACGTTTTATCGAATATCTCGGTTCCTGAGCGAGATAGAGCCTTGAAATTTGGACTATAAATACCTTTCTGTATCCCCGAATATAGTCTACGACTGTTCATTTAAGTTTTATCGAATATCTCGGTTCATGAGCGAGATAGAGCCTTGAAATTTGGACTATAAATACCTTTTCGAAATTTCTCAACTTTCTGTATCCCCGAATATAGTCTACGACTGTTCATTTTTTATCGTTTTATCGAATATCTCGGTTCCTGAGCGAGATAGAGCCTTGAAATTTGGACTATACATACCTTTTCGAAATTTCTCAACTTTCTGTATCCCCGAATATAGTCTACGACTGTTCATTTACGTTTTATCGAATATCTCGGTTCCTGAGCGAGATAGAGCCTTGAAATTTGGACTATAAATACCTTTTCGAAATTCCTCAACTTTCTGTATCCCCGAATATAGTCTACGACTGTTCATTTACGTTTTATCGAATATCTCGGTTCCTGAGCGAGATAAAGCCTTGAAATTTGGACTATAAATACCTTCTCGAAATTCCTCAGCTTTCTGTATCCACGAATGTAGTCTACGACTGTTCATTTTTTATCGTTTTATCGAATATCTCGGTTCCTGAGCGAGATAGAGCCTTGAAATTTGGACTATAAATACCTTCTCGAAATTTCTCAGCTTTCTGTTTCCACGAAAATATTCTACGACTTTTAGATCGGCTGCAACATCAAAAAGAAAAGTGTAAATTTACGTTTTATCGAATATCTCGGTTCCTGAGCGAGATAGAGCCTTGAAATTTGGACTATAAATACCTTTCTGTATCCCCGAATATAGTCTACGACTGTTCATTTACGTTTTATCGAATATCTCGGTTCCTGAGCGAGATAGAGCCTTGAAATTTGGACTATAAATACCTTTTCGAAATTTCTCAACTTTCTGTATCCCCGAATATAGTCTACGACTGTTCATTTTTTATCGTTTTATCGAATATCTCGGTTCCTGAGCGAGATAGAGCCTTGAAATTTGGACTATACATACCTTTTCGAAATTTCTCAACTTTCTGTATCCCCGAATATAGTCTACGACTGTTCATTTACGTTTTATCGAATATCTCGGTTCCTGAGCGAGATAGAGCCTTGAAATTTGGACTATAATTACCTTTTCGAAATTCCTCAACTTTCTGTATCCCCGAATATAGTCTACGACTGTTCATTTACGTTTTATCGAATATCTCGGTTCCTGAGCGAGATAGAGCCTTGAAATTTGGACTATAAATACCTTTTCGAAATTTCTCAACTTTCTGTATCACCGAATATAGTCTACGACTGTTCATTTTTTATCGTTTTATCGAATATCTCGGTTCCTGAGCGAGATAGAGCCTTGAAATTTGGACTATACATACCTTTTCGAAATTTCTCAACTTTCTGTATCCCCGAATATAGTCTACGACTGTTCATTTACGTTTTATCGAATATCTCGGTTCCTGAGCGAGGTAGAGCCTTGAAATATGGACTATACATACCTTTTCGAAATGCCTCAACTTTCTGTATCCCCGAATATAGTCTACGACTGTTCATTTACGTTTTATCGAATATCTCGGTTCCTGAGCGAGATAGAGCCTTGTAATTTGGACTATAAATACCTTCTCGAAATTCCTCAACTTTCTGTATCCCCGAAAATATTCTACGGCTTTTAGATCGGCTGCAACATCAAAAAGAAAAGTGTAAATTTACGTTTTATCGAATATCTCGGTTCCTGAGCGAGATAGAGCCTTGAAATTTGGACTATAAATACCTTTCTGTATCCCCGAATATAGTCTACGACTGTTCATTTACGTTTTATCGAATATCTCGGTTCCTGAGCGAGATAGAGCCTTGAAATTTGGACTATAAATACCTTTTCGAAATTTCTCAACTTTCTGTATCCCCGAATATAGTCTACGACTGTTCATTTTTTATCGTTTTATCGAATATCTCGGTTCCTGAGCGAGATAAAGCCTTGAAATTTGGACTATAAATACCTTCTCGAAATTCCTCAGCTTTCTGTATCCACGAATGTAGTCTACGACTGTTCATTTTTTATCGTTTTATCGAATATCTCGGTTCCTGAGCGAGATAGAGCCTTGAAATTTGGACTATAAATACCTTCTCGAAATTTCTCAGCTTTCTGTATCCACGAAAATATTCTACGACTTTTAGATCGGCTGCAACATCAAAAAGAAAAGTGTAAATTTACGTTTTATCGAATATCTCGGTTCCTGAGCGAGATAGAGCCTTGAAATTTGGACTATAAATACCTTTCTGTATCCCCGAATATAGTCTACGACTGTTCATTTACGTTTTATCGAATATCTCGGTTCCTGAGCGAGATAGAGCCTTGAAATTTGGACTATAAATACCTTTTCGAAATTTCTCAACTTTCTGTATCCCCGAATATAGTCTACGACTGTTCATTTTTTATCGTTTTATCGAATATCTCGGTTCCTGAGCGAGATAGAGCCTTGAAATTTGGACTATACATACCTTTTCGAAATTTCTCAACTTTCTGTATCCCCGAATATAGTCTACGACTGTTCATTTACGTTTTATCGAATATCTCGGTTCCTGAGCGAGATAGAGCCTTGAAATTTGGACTATAAATACCTTTTCGAAATTCCTCAACTTTCTGTATCCCCGAATATAGTCTACGACTGTTCATTTACGTTTTATCGAATATCTCGGTTCCTGAGCGAGATAGAGCCTTGAAATTTGGACTATAAATACCTTCTCGAAATTCCTCAGCTTTCTGTATCCACGAATGTAGTCTACGACTGTTCATTTTTTATCGTTTTATCGAATATCTCGGTTCCTGAGCGAGATAGAGCCTTGAAATTTGGACTATAAATACCTTCTCGAAATTTCTCAGCTTTCTGTATCCACGAAAATATTCTACGACTTTTAGATCGGCTGCAACATCAAAAAGAAAAGTGTAAATTTACGTTTTATCGAATATCTCTGTTCCTGAGCGAGATAGAGCCTTGAAATTTGGACTATAAATACCTTTCTGTATCCCCGAATATAGTCTACGACTGTTCATTTACGTTTTATCGAATATCTCGGTTCCTGAGCGAGATAGAGCCTTGAAATTTGGACTATAAATACCTTTTCGAAATTTCTCAACTTTCTGTATCCCCGAATATAGTCTACGACTGTTCATTTTTTATCGTTTTATCGAATATCTCGGTTCCTGAGCGAGATAGAGCCTTGAAATTTGGACTATACATACCTTTTCGAAATTTCTCAACTTTCTGTATCCCCGAATATAGTCTACGACTGTTCATTTACGTTTTATCGAATATCTCGGTTCCTGAGCGAGATAGAGCCTTGAAATTTGGACTATAAATACCTTTTCGAAATTCCTCAACTTTCTGTATCCCCGAATATAGTCTACGACTGTTCATTTACGTTTTATCGAATATCTCGGTTCCTGAGCGAGATAGAGCCTTGAAATTTGGACTATAAATACCTTCTCAAAATTCCTCAGCTTTCTGTATCCACGAATGTAGTCTACGACTGTTCATTTTTTATCGTTTTATCGAATATCTCGGTTCCTGAGCGAGATAGAGCCTTGAAATTTGGACTATAAATACCTTCTCGAAATTTCTCAGCTTTCTGTATCCACGAAAATATTCTACGACTTTTAGATCGGCTGCAACATCAAAAAGAAAAGTGTAAATTTACGTTTTATCGAATATCTCTGTTCCTGAGCGAGATAGAGCCTTGAAATTTGGACTATAAATACCTTTCTGTATCCCCGAATATAGTCTACGACTGTTCATTTACGTTTTATCGAATATCTCGGTTCCTGAGCGAGATAGAGCCTTGAAATTTGGACTATAAATACCTTTTCGAAATTTCTCAACTTTCTGTATCCCCGAATATAGTCTACGACTGTTCATTTTTTATCGTTTTATCGAATATCTCGGTTCCTGAGCGAGATAGAGCCTTGAAATTTGGACTATAAATACCTTTTCGAAATTTCTCAACTTTCTGTATCCCCGAATATAGTCTACGACTGTTCATTTTTTATCGTTTTATCGAATATCTCGGTTCCTGAGCGAGATAGAGCCTTGAAATTTGGACTATACATACCTTTTCGAAATTTCTCAACTTTCTGTATCCCCGAATATAGTCTACGACTGTTCATTTACGTTTTATCGAATATCTCGGTTCCTGAGCGAGATAGAGCCTTGAAATTTGGACTATAAATACCTTTTCGAAATTCCTCAACTTTCTGTATCCCCGAATATAGTCTACGACTGTTCATTTACGTTTTATCGAATATCTCGGTTCCTGATGGAGATAGAGCCTTGAAATTTGGACTATAAATACCTTCTCGAAATTTCTCAGCTTTCTGTATCCACGAAAATATTCTACGACTTTTAGATCGGCTGCAACATCAAAAAGAAAAGTGTAAATATAATTTAAATATATAATTTGGACTATAAATACCTTCTCGAAATTCCTCAACTTTCTGTACCCCCGAAAATATTCTACGGCTTTTAGATCGGCTGCAACATTAAAAAGAAAAGTGTAAATTTACGTTTTATCGAATATCTCGGTTCCTGAGCGAGATAGAGCCTTGAAATTTGGACTATAAATACCTTTCTGTATCCCCGAATATAGTCTACGACTGTTCATTTACGTTTTATCGAATATCTCGGTTCCTGAGCGAGATAGAGCCTTGAAATTTGGACTATAAATACCTTTTCGAAATTTCTCAACTTTCTGTATCCCCGAATATAGTCTACGACTGTTCATTTTTTATCGTTTTATCGAATATCTCGGTTCCTGAGCGAGATAGAGCCTTGAAATTTGGACTATAAATACCTTTTCGAAATTTCTCAACTTTCTGTATCCTTGAATATAGTCTACGACTGTTCATTTACGTTTTATCGAATATCTCGGTTCCTGAGCGAGATAGAGCCTTGAAATTTGGACTATAAATACCTTTTCGAAATTTCTCAACTTTCTGTATCCACGAATGTAGTCTACGACTTTTAGATCGGCTGCAACATCAAAAAGAAAAGTGTAAATATAATTTAAATATATAATTTGGACTATAAATACCTTCTCGAAATTCCTCAACTTTCTGTATCCCCGAAAATATTCTACGACTTTTAGATCGGCTGCAACATCAAAAAGAAAAGTGTAAATTTACGTTTTATCGAATATCTCGGTTCCTGAGCGAGATAGAGCCTTGAAATTTGGACTATAAATACCTTTCTGTATCCCCGAATATAGTCTACGACTGTTCATTTACGTTTTATCGAATATCTCGGTTCCTGAGCGAGATAGAGCCTTGAAATTTGGACTATAAATACCTTTTCGAAATTCCTCAACTTTCTGTATCCCCGAATATAGTCTACGACTGTTCATTTTTTATCGTTTTATCGAATATCTCGGTTCCTGAGCGAGAAATTTGGACTATAAATACCTTCTCGAAATTCCTCAGCTTTCTGTATCCACGAATGTAGTCTACGACTTTTAGATCGGCTGCAACATCAAAAAGAAAAGTGTAAATATAATTTAAATATATAATTTGGACTATAAATACCTTCTCGAAATTCCTCAACTTTCTGTATCCCCGAAAATATTCTACGACTTTTAGATCGGCTGCAACATCAAAAAGAAAAGTGTAAATTTACGTTTTATCGAATATCTCGGTTCCTGAGCGAGATAGAGCCTTGTAATTTGGACTATAAATACCTTTCTGTATCCCCGAATATAGTCTACGACTGTTCATTTACGTTTTATCGAATATCTCGGTTCCTGAGCGAGATAGAGCCTTGAAATTTGGACTATAAATACCTTTCTGTATCCCCGAATATAGTCTACGACTGTTCATTTACGTTTTATCGAATATCTCGGTTCCTGAGCGAGATAGAGACTTGAAATTTGGACTATAAATACCTTCTCGAAATCTTCAACTTTCTGTATCCCCGAAAATATTCTACGACTTTTAGATCGGCTGCAACATCAAAAAGAAAAGTGTAAATTTACGTTTTATCGAATATCTCGGTTCCTGAGCGAGATAGAGCCTTGAAATTTGGACTATAAATACCTTCGGCTGCAACATCAAAAAGAAAAGTGTAAATTTACGTTTTATCGAATATCTCGGTTCCTGAGCGAGATAGAGCCTTGAAATTTGGACTATAAATACCTTTTCGAAATTTCTCAACTTTCTGTATCCCCGAATATAGTCTACGACTGTTCATTTACGTTTTATCGAATATTTCGGTTCCTGAACGAGATAGAGCCTTGAAATTTGGACTATAAATACCTTTCTGTATCCCCGAATATAGTCTACGACTGTTCATTTACGTTTTATCGAATATCTCGGTTCCTGAGCGAGATAGAGCCTTGAAATTTGGACTATAAATACCTTTCTGTATCCCCGAATATAGTCTACGACTGTTCATTTACGTTTTATCGAATATTTCGGTTCCTGAGCGAGATAGAGCCTTGAAATTTGGACTATAAATACCTTTCTGTATCCCCGAATATAGTCTACGACTGTTCATTTACGTTTTATCGAATATCTCGGTTCCTGAGCGAGATAGAGCCTTGAAATTTGGACTATAAATACCTTTCTGTATCCCCGAATATAGTCTACGACTGTTCATTTACGTTTTATCGAATATCTCGGTTCCTGAGCGAGATAGAGCCTTGAAATTTGGACTATAAATACCTTTCTGTATCCCCGAATATAGTCTACGACTGTTCATTTACGTTTTATCGAATATCTCGGTTCCTGAGCTAGATAGAGCCTTGAAATTTGGACTATAAATACCTTTTCGAAATTCCTCAACTTTCGGTATCCCCGAATATAGTCTACGACTGTTCATTTACGTTTTATCGAATATCTCGGTTCCTGAGCGAGATAGAGCCTTGAAATTTGGACTATAAATACCTTCTCGAAATTCCTCAGCTTTCTGTATCCACGAATGTAGTCTACGACTTTTAGATCGGCTGCAACATCAAAAAGAAAAGTGTAAATATAATTTAAATATATAATTTGGACTATAAATACCTTCTCGAAATTCCTTAACTTTCTGTATCCCCGAAAATATTCTACGACTTTTAGATCGGCTGCAACATCAACAAGAAAAGTGTAAATTTACGTTTTATCGAATATCTCGGTTCTAGAAAAGTGTAAAGTTACGTTTTATCGAATATCTCGGTTCCTGAGCAAGATAGAGCTTTGAAATTTGGACTATAAATACCTTTCTGTATCCCCGAATATAGTCTACGACTGTTCATTTACGTTTTATCGAATATCTCGGTTCCTGAGCGAGATAGAGCCTTGAAATTTGGACTATAAATACCTTTCTGTATCCCCGAATATAGTCTACGACTGTTCATTTACGTTTTATCGAATATCTCGGTTCCTGAGCTAGATAGAGCCTTGAAATTTGGACTATAAATACCTTTTCGAAATTCCTCAACTTTCGGTATCCCCGAATATAGTCTACGACTGTTCATTTACGTTTTATGGAATATCTCGGTTCCTGAGCTAGATAGAGCCTTGAAATTTGGACTATAAATACCTTCTCGAAATTCCTCAGCTTTCTGTATCCACGAATGTAGTCTACGACTTTTAGATCGGCTGCAACATCAAAAAGAAAAGTGTAAATATAATTTAAATATATAATTTGGACTATAAATACCTTCTCGAAATTCCTCAACTTTCTGTATCCCCGAAAATATTCTACGACTTTTAGATCGGCTGCAACATCAAAAAGAAAAGTGTAAATATAATTATACTCTTTTTTTAACTTTTTTGAAAAAAAAGGAAAAAAGAGTATATTGGGTTTGTGAAATGTCCGTCCGTCCGTCTGTCTGTCTGTCCGTCTGTCCGTCTGTCCGTCTGTATGAACGCAGGTTTTTTCCACAGTTTTGAAGCTAGAGCAACCAAACTTGGTATACGTGTTGGTATATACCATAGTAAGACAAAGTGTCAAGATCTCCCCCCCACCCCCACCCCTTCCCCCACAAACCGCAAAAACCTATATCTTCCACAGTTTTATAGCTAGAGTAACCAAATTTGGCACAAGGGCTACTTATCACATCCTTCATTGATCTGGCAAAAAAAAATTCGGCCACGCCCACCCCCGCCCCCACAAATAGGCAAAGTCTGTATCTCCCCCACCCCTTTAGCTAGAATCACCAAATTTTGCAGGTTGAATTCTGTTGCCCTATTTAATAGATTGGATAAAAATATTTTTGCCACGCCCACCCCCGCCCTTGCAATCAAGCAATGTTTGTTTCTCCCAAACCTGTAGAACAGGCCCAACCAAATTTTAATTGAAAAAAACTTTAAAGATTTGAGCAGAAATTCAATTGCCACGCCCACTGACTCCGCAAAGAGGCGAAAAAAAGAGTATATCGCAGTCGGGTGCATCCGACTGCAACGTTCTTACTTGTTTAAATATATAATTTGGACTAAAAATACCTTCTCGAAATTCCTCAGCTTTCTGTATCCACGAATGTAGTCTACGGCTTTTAGATCGGCTGCAACATCAAAAAGAAAAGTGTAAATTTACGTTTTATCGAATATCTCGGTTCCTGAGCGAGATAGAGCCTTGAAATTTGGACTATAAATACCTTTCTGTATCCCCGAATATAGTCTACGACTGTTCATTTACGTTTTATCGAATATCTCGGTTCCTGAGCGAGATAGAGCCTTGAAATTTGGACTATAAATACCTTTCTGTATCCCCGAATATAGTCTACGACTGTTCATTTACGTTTTATCGAATATCTCGGTTCCTGAGCGAGATAGAGCCTTGAAATTTGGACTATAAATACCTTTTCGAAATTTCTCAACTTTCTGTATCCCCGAATATAGTCTACGACTTTTAGATCGGCTGCAACATCAAAAAGAAAAGTGTAAATATACGTTTTATCGAATATCTCGGTTCCTGAGCGAGATAGAGCCTTGAAATTTGGACTATAAATACCTTTTCGAAATTCCTCAACTTTCTGTATCCCCGAATATAGTCTACGACTGTTCATTTACGTTTTATCGAATATCTCGGTTCCTGAGCGAGATAGAGCCTTGAAATTTGGACTATAAATACCTTCTCGAAATTCCTCAGCTTTCTGTATCCACGAATGTAGTCTACGACTTTTAGATCGGCTGCAACATCAAAAAGAAAAGTGTAAATATAATTTAAATATATAATTTGGACTATAAATACCTTCTCGAAATTCCTCAACTTTCTGTATCCCCGAAAATATTCTACGACTTTTAGATCGGCTGCAACATCAAAAAGAAAAGTGTAAATTTACGTTTTATCGAATATCTCGGTTCTAGAAAAGTGTAAATTTAC
>CATIWZ010000016.1:0-106686 GCA_949708635.1 Hirtodrosophila cameraria
TTCTGTATCCCCGAATATAGTCTACGACTGTTCATTTACGTTTTATCGAATATCTCGGTTCCTGAGCGAGATAGAGCCTTGAAATTTGGACTATAAATACCTTCTCGAAATTCCTCAACTTTCTGTATCCCCGAAAATATTCTACGACTTTTAGATCGGCTGCAACATCAAAAAGAAAAGTGTAAATTTACGTTTTATCGAATATCTCGGTTCCTGAGCGAGATAGAGCCTTGAAATTTGGACTATAAATACCTTTCTGTATCCCCGAATATAGTCTACGACTGTTCATTTACGTTTTATCGAATATCTCGGTTCCTGAGCGAGTTAGAGCCTTGAAATTTGGACTATAAATACCTTTTCGAAATTCCTCAACTTTCTGTATCCCCGAAAATATTCTACGACTTTTAGATCGGCTGCAACATCAAAAAGAAAAGTGTAAATTTACGTTTTATCGAATATCTCGGTTCCTGAGCGAGATAGAGCCTTGAAATTTGGACTATAAATACCTTTCTGTATCCCCGAATATAGTCTACGACTGTTCATTTACGTTTTATCGAATATCTCGGTTCCTGAGCGAGATAGAGCCTTGAAATTTGGACTATAAATACCTTCTCGAAATTCCTCAACTTTCTGTATCCCCGAATATAGTCTACGACTGTTCATTTACGTTTTATCGAATATCTCGGTTCCTGAGCGAGATAGAGCCTTGAAATTTGGACTATAAATACCTTCTCGAAATTCCTCAACTTTCTGTATCCCCGAATATAGTCTACGACTGTTCATTTACGTTTTATCGAATATCTCGGTTCCTGAGCGAGATAGAGCCTTGAAATTTGGACTATAAATACCTTTTCGAAATTCCTCAACTTTCTGTATCCCCGAATATAGTCTACGACTGTTCATTTACGTTTTATCGAATATCTCGGTTCCTGAGCGAGATAGAGCCTTGAAATTTGGACTATAAATACCTTTTCGAAATTCCTCAACTTTCTGTATCCCCGAATATAGTCTACGACTGTTCATTTACGACTATAAATACCTTTCTGTATCCCCGAATATAGTCTACGACTGTTCATTTACGTTTTATCGAATATCTCGGTTCCTGAGCGAGATAGAGCCTTGAAATTTGGACTATAAATACCTTCTCGAAATTCCTCAACTTTCTGTATCCCCGAAAATATTCTACGACTTTTAGATCGGCTGCAACATCAAAAAGAAAAGTGTAAATTTACGTTTTATCGAATATCTCGGTTCCTGAGCGAGATAGAGCCTTGAAATTTGGACTATAAATACCTTTATGTATCCCCGAATATAGTCTACGACTGTTCATTTACGTTTTATCGAATATCTCGGTTCCTGAGCGAGTTAGAGCCTTGAAATTTGGACTATAAATACCTTTTCGAAATTCCTCAACTTTCTGTATCCCGGAATATAGTCTACGACTGTTCATTTACGTTTTATCGAATATCTCGGTTCCTGAGCGAGATAGAGCCTTGAAATTTGGACTATAAATACCTTCTCGAAATTCCTCAACTTTCTGTATCCCCGAAAATATTCTACGACTTTTAGATCGGCTGCAACATCAAAAAGAAAAGTGTAAATTTACGTTTTATCGAATATCTCGGTTCCTGAGCGAGATAGAGCCTTGAAATTTGGACTATAAATACCTTTCTGTATCCCGGAATATAGTCTACGACTGTTCATTTACGTTTTATCGAATATCTCGGTTCCTGAGCGAGATAGAGCCTTGAAATTTGGACTATAAATACCTTCTCGAAATTCCTCAACTTTCTGTATCCCCGAAAATATTCTACGACTTTTAGATCGGCTGCAACATCAAAAAGAAAAGTGTAAATTTACGTTTTATCGAATATCTCGGTTCCTGAGCGAGATAGAGCCTTGAAATTTGGACTATAAATACCTTTATGTATCCCCGAATATAGTCTACGACTGTTCATTTACGTTTTATCGAATATCTCGGTTCCTGAGCGAGTTAGAGCCTTGAAATTTGGACTATAAATACCTTTTCGAAATTCCTCAACTTTCTGTATCCCGGAATATAGTCTACGACTGTTCATTTACGTTTTATCGAATATCTCGGTTCCTGAGCGAGATAGAGCCTTGAAATTTGGACTATAAATACCTTCTCGAAATTCCTCAACTTTCTGTATCCCCGAAAATATTCTACGACTTTTAGATCGGCTGCAACATCAAAAAGAAAAGTGTAAATTTACGTTTTATCGAATATCTCGGTTCCTGAGCGAGATAGAGCCTTGAAATTTGGACTATAAATACCTTTCTGTATCCCCGAATATAGTCTACGACTGTTCATTTACGTTTTATCGAATATCTCGGTTCCTGAGCGAGATAGAGCCTTGAAATTTGGACTATAAATACCTTCTCGAAATTCCTCAACTTTCTGTATCCCCGAAAATATTCTACGACTTTTAGATCGGCTGCAACATCAAAAAGAAAAGTGTAAATTTACGTTTTATCGAATATCTCGGTTCCTGAGCGAGATAGAGCCTTGAAATTTGGACTATAAATACCTTTCTGTATCCCGGAATATAGTCTACGACTGTTCATTTACGTTTTATCGAATATCTCGGTTCCTGAGCGAGATAGAGCCTTGAAATTTGGACTATAAATACCTTCTCGAAATTCCTCAACTTTCTGTATCCCCGAAAATATTCTACGACTTTTAGATCGGCTGCAACATCAAAAAGAAAAGTGTAAATTTACGTTTTATCGAATATCTCGGTTCCTGAGCGAGATAGAGCCTTGAAATTTGGACTATAAATACCTTTATGTATCCCCGAATATAGTCTACGACTGTTCATTTACGTTTTATCGAATATCTCGGTTCCTGAGCGAGTTAGAGCCTTGAAATTTGGACTATAAATACCTTTTCGAAATTCCTCAACTTTCTGTATCCCGGAATATAGTCTACGACTGTTCATTTACGTTTTATCGAATATCTCGGTTCCTGAGCGAGATAGAGCCTTGAAATTTGGACTATAAATACCTTTTCGAAATTCCTCAACTTTCTGTATCCCGGAATATAGTCTACGACTGTTCATTTACGTTTTATCGAATATCTCGGTTCCTGAGCGAGATAGAGCCTTGAAATTTGGACTATAAATACCTTCTCGAAATTCCTCAACTTTCTGTATCCCCGAAAATATTCTACGACTTTTAGATCGGCTGCAACATCAAAAAGAAAAGTGTAAATTTACGTTTTATCGAATATCTCGGTTCCTGAGCGAGATAGAGCCTTGAAATTTGGACTATAAATACCTTTCTGTATCCCCGAATATAGTCTACGACTGTTCATTTACGTTTTATCGAATATCTCGGTTCCTGAGCGAGATAGAGACTTGAAATTTGGACTATAAATACCTTTTCGAAATTCCTCAACTTTCTGTATCCCCGAATATAGTCTACGACTGTTCATTTACGTTTTATCGAATATCTCGGTTCCTGAGCGAGATAGAGCCTTGAAATTTGGACTATAAATACCTTCTCGAAATTCCTCAACTTTCTGTATCCCCGAAAATATTCTACGACTTTTAGATCGGCTGCAACATCAAAAAGAAAAGTGTAAATTTACGTTTTATCGAATATCTCGGTTCCTGAGCGAGATAGAGCCTTGAAATTAGGACTATAAATACCTTTATGTATCCCCGAATATAGTCTACGACTGTTCATTTACGTTTTATCGAATATCTCGGTTCCTGAGCGAGTAAGAGCCTTGAAATTTGGACTATAAATACCTTTTCGAAATTCCTCAACTTTCTGTATCCCGGAATATAGTCTACGACTGTTCATTTACGTTTTATCGAATATCTCGGTTCCTGAGCGAGATAGAGCCTTGAAATTTAGACTATAAATACCTTCTCGAAATTCCTCAACTTTCTGTATCCCCGAAAATATTCTACGACTTTTAGATCGGCTGCAACATCAAAAAGAAAAGTGTAAATTTACGTTTTATCGAATATCTCGGTTCCTGAGCGAGATAGAGCCTTGAAATTTGGACTATAAATACCTTTCTGTATCCCCGAATATAGTCTACGACTGTTCATTTACGTTTTATCGAATATCTCGGTTCCTGAGCGAGATAGAGCCTTGAAATTTGGACTATAAATACCTTCTCGAAATTCCTCAACTTTCTGTATCCCCGAAAATATTCTACGACTTTTAGATCGGCTGCAACATCAAAAAGAAAAGTGTAAATTTACGTTTTATCGAATATCTCGGTTCCTGAGCGAGATAGAGCCTTGAAATTTGGACTATAAATACCTTTATGTATCCCCGAATATAGTCTACGACTGTTCATTTACGTTTTATCGAATATCTCGGTTCCTGAGCGAGTTAGAGCCTTGAAATTTGGACTATAAATACCTTTTCGAAATTCCTCAACTTTCTGTATCCCGGAATATAGTCTACGACTGTTCATTTACGTTTTATCGAATATCTCGGTTCCTGAGCGAGATAGAGCCTTGAAATTTGGACTATAAATACCTTCTCGAAATTCCTCAACTTTCTGTATCCCCGAAAATATTCTACGACTTTTAGATCGGCTGCAACATCAAAAAGAAAAGTGTAAATTTACGTTTTATCGAATATCTCGGTTCCTGAGCGAGATAGAGCCTTGAAATTTGGACTATAAATACCTTTCTGTATCCCCGAATATAGTCTACGACTGTTCATTTACGTTTTATCGAATATCTCGGTTCCTGAGCGAGTTAGAGCCTTGAAATTTGGACTATAAATACCTTTTCGAAATTCCTCAACTTTCTGTATCCCGGAATATAGTCTACGACTGTTCATTTACGTTTTATCGAATATCTCGGTTCCTGAGCGAGATAGAGCCTTGAAATTTGGACTATAAATACCTTCTCGAAATTCCTCAACTTTCTGTATCCCCGAAAATATTCTACGACTTTTAGATCGGCTGCAACATCAAAAAGAAAAGTGTAAATTTACGTTTTATCGAATATCTCGGTTCCTGAGCGAGATAGAGCCTTGAAATTTGGACTATAAATACCTTTATGTATCCCCGAATATAGTCTACGACTGTTCATTTACGTTTTATCGAATATCTCGGTTCCTGAGCGAGTTAGAGCCTTGAAATTTGGACTATAAATACCTTTTCGAAATTCCTCAACTTTCTGTATCCCGGAATATAGTCTACGACTGTTCATTTACGTTTTATCGAATATCTCGGTTCCTGAGCGAGATAGAGCCTTGAAATTTAGACTATAAATACCTTCTCGAAATTCCTCAACTTTCTGTATCCCCGAAAATATTCTACGACTTTTAGATCGGCTGCAACATCAAAAAGAAAAGTGTAAATTTACGTTTTATCGAATATCTCGGTTCCTGAGCGATATAGAGCCTTGAAATTTGGACTATAAATACCTTTCTGTATCCCCGAATATAGTCTACGACTGTTCATTTACGTTTTATCGAATATCTCGGTTCCTGAGCGAGTTAGAGCCTTGAAATTTGGACTATAAATACCTTTTCGAAATTCCTCAACTTTCTGTATCCCGGAATATAGTCTACGACTGTTCATTTACGTTTTATCGAATATCTCGGTTCCTGAGCGAGTTAGAGCCTTGAAATTTGGACTATAAATACCTTTTCGAAATTCCTCAACTTTCTGTATCCCGGAATATAGTCTACGACTGTTCATTTACGTTTTATCGAATATCTCGGTTCCTGAGCGAGATAGAGCCTTGAAATTTGGACTATAAATACCTTTCTGTATCCCCGAATATAGTCTACGACTGTTCATTTACGTTTTATCGAATATCTCGGTTCCTGAGCGAGTTAGAGCCTTGAAATTTGGACTATAAATACCTTTTCGAAATTCCTCAACTTTCTGTATCCCGAAATATAGTCTACGACTGTTCATTTACGTTTTATCGAATATCTCGGTTCCTGAGCGAGATAGAGCCTTGAAATTTGGACTATAAATACCTTCTCGAAATTCCTCAACTTTCTGTATCCCCGAAAATATTCTACGACTTTTAGATCGGCTGCAACATCAAAAAGAAAAGTGTAAATTTACGTTTTATCGAATATCTCGGTTCCTGAGCGAGATAGAGCCTTGAAATTTGGACTATAAATACCTTTATGTATCCCCGAATATAGTCTACGACTGTTCATTTACGTTTTATCGAATATCTCGGTTCCTGAGCGAGTTAGAGCCTTGAAATTTGGACTATAAATACCTTTTCGAAATTCCTCAACTTTCTGTATCCCGGAATATAGTCTACGACTGTTCATTTACGTTTTATCGAATATCTCGGTTCCTGAGCGAGATAGAGCCTTGAAATTTGGACTATAAATACCTTTCTGTATCCCCGAATATAGTCTACGACTGTTCATTTACGTTTTATCGAATATCTCGGTTCCTGAGCGAGTTAGAGCCTTGAAATTTGGACTATAAATACCTTTTCGAAATTCCTCAACTTTCTGTATCCCGGAATATAGTCTACGACTGTTCATTTACGTTTTATCGAATATCTCGGTTCCTGAGCAAGATAGAGCCTTGAAATTTGGACTATAAATACCTTCTCGAAATTCCTCAACTTTCTGTATCCCCGAAAATATTCTACGACTTTTAGATCGGCTGCAACATCAAAAAGAAAAGTGTAAATTTACGTTTTATCGAATATCTCGGTTCCTGAGCGAGATAGAGCCTTGAAATTTGGACTATAAATACCTTTCTGTATCCCCGAATATAGTCTACGACTGTTCATTTACGTTTTATCGAATATCTCGGTTCCTGAGCGAGATAGAGCCTTGAAATTTGGACTATAAATACCTTCTCGAAATTCCTCAACTTTCTGTATCCCCGAAAATATTCTACGACTTTTAGATCGGCTGCAACATCAAAAAGAAAAGTGTAAATTTACGTTTTATCGAATATCTCGGTTCCTGAGCGAGATAGAGCCTTGAAATTTGGACTATAAATACCTTTCTGTATCCCCGAATATAGTCTACGACTGTTCATTTACGTTTTATCGAATATCTCGGTTCCTGAGCGAGATAGAGCCTTGAAATTTGGACTATAAATACCTTCTCGAAATTCCTCAACTTTCTGTATCCCCGAAAATATTCTACGACTTTTAGATCGGCTGCAACATCAAAAAGAAAAGTGTAAATTTACGTTTTATCGAATATCTCGGTTCCTGAGCGAGATAGAGCCTTGAAATTTGGACTATAAATACCTTTATGTATCCCCGAATATAGTCTACGACTGTTCATTTACGTTTTATCGAATATCTCGGTTCCTGAGCGAGTTAGAGCCTTGAAATTTGGACTATAAATACCTTTTCGAAATTCCTCAACTTTCTGTATCCCGGAATATAGTCTACGACTGTTCATTTACGTTTTATCGAATATCTCGGTTCCTGAGCGAGATAGAGCCTTGAAATTTAGACTATAAATACCTTCTCGAAATTCCTCAACTTTCTGTATCCCCGAAAATATTCTACGACTTTTAGATCGGCTGCAACATCAAAAAGAAAAGTGTAAATTTACGTTTTATCGAATATCTCGGTTCCTGAGCGATATAGAGCCTTGAAATTTGGACTATAAATACCTTTCTGTATCCCCGAATATAGTCTACGACTGTTCATTTACGTTTTATCGAATATCTCGGTTCCTGAGCGAGTTAGAGCCTTGAAATTTGGACTATAAATACCTTTTCGAAATTCCTCAACTTTCTGTATCCCGGAATATAGTCTACGACTGTTCATTTACGTTTTATCGAATATCTCGGTTCCTGAGCGAGTTAGAGCCTTGAAATTTGGACTATAAATACCTTTTCGAAATTCCTCAACTTTCTGTATCCCGGAATATAGTCTACGACTGTTCATTTACGTTTTATCGAATATCTCGGTTCCTGAGCGAGATAGAGCCTTGAAATTTGGACTATAAATACCTTTCTGTATCCCCGAATATAGTCTACGACTGTTCATTTACGTTTTATCGAATATCTCGGTTCCTGAGCGAGTTAGAGCCTTGAAATTTGGACTATAAATACCTTTTCGAAATTCCTCAACTTTCTGTATCCCGAAATATAGTCTACGACTGTTCATTTACGTTTTATCGAATATCTCGGTTCCTGAGCGAGATAGAGCCTTGAAATTTGGACTATAAATACCTTCTCGAAATTCCTCAACTTTCTGTATCCCCGAAAATATTCTACGACTTTTAGATCGGCTGCAACATCAAAAAGAAAAGTGTAAATTTACGTTTTATCGAATATCTCGGTTCCTGAGCGAGATAGAGCCTTGAAATTTGGACTATAAATACCTTTATGTATCCCCGAATATAGTCTACGACTGTTCATTTACGTTTTATCGAATATCTCGGTTCCTGAGCGAGTTAGAGCCTTGAAATTTGGACTATAAATACCTTTTCGAAATTCCTCAACTTTCTGTATCCCGGAATATAGTCTACGACTGTTCATTTACGTTTTATCGAATATCTCGGTTCCTGAGCGAGATAGAGCCTTGAAATTTGGACTATAAATACCTTTCTGTATCCCCGAATATAGTCTACGACTGTTCATTTACGTTTTATCGAATATCTCGGTTCCTGAGCGAGTTAGAGCCTTGAAATTTGGACTATAAATACCTTTTCGAAATTCCTCAACTTTCTGTATCCCGGAATATAGTCTACGACTGTTCATTTACGTTTTATCGAATATCTCGGTTCCTGAGCGAGATAGAGCCTTGAAATTTGGACTATAAATACCTTCTCGAAATTCCTCAACTTTCTGTATCCCCGAAAATATTCTACGACTTTTAGATCGGCTGCAACATCAAAAAGAAAAGTGTAAATTTACGTTTTATCGAATATCTCGGTTCCTGAGCGAGATAGAGCCTTGAAATTTGGACTATAAATACCTTTCTGTATCCCCGAATATAGTCTACGACTGTTCATTTACGTTTTATCGAATATCTCGGTTCCTGAGCGAGATAGAGCCTTGAAATTTGGACTATAAATACCTTCTCGAAATTCCTCAACTTTCTGTATCCCCGAAAATATTCTACGACTTTTAGATCGGCTGCAACATCAAAAAGAAAAGTGTAAATTTACGTTTTATCGAATATCTCGGTTCCTGAGCGAGATAGAGCCTTGAAATTTGGACTATAAATACCTTTCTGTATCCCCGAATATAGTCTACGACTGTTCATTTACGTTTTATCGAATATCTCGGTTCCTGAGCGAGATAGAGCCTTGAAATTTGGACTATAAATACCTTCTCGAAATTCCTCAACTTTCTGTATCCCCGAAAATATTCTACGACTTTTAGATCGGCTGCAACATCAAAAAGAAAAGTGTAAATTTACGTTTTATCGAATATCTCGGTTCCTGAGCGAGATAGAGCCTTGAAATTTGGACTATAAATACCTTTATGTATCCCCGAATATAGTCTACGACTGTTCATTTACGTTTTATCGAATATCTCGGTTCCTGAGCGAGTTAGAGCCTTGAAATTTGGACTATAAATACCTTTTCGAAATTCCTCAACTTTCTGTATCCCGGAATATAGTCTACGACTGTTCATTTACGTTTTATCGAATATCTCGGTTCCTGAGCGAGATAGAGCCTTGAAATTTGGACTATAAATACCTTCTCGAAATTCCTCAACTTTCTGTATCCCCGAAAATATTCTACGACTTTTAGATCGGCTGCAACATCAAAAAGAAAAGTGTAAATTTACGTTTTATCGAATATCTCGGTTCCTGAGCGAGATAGAGCCTTGAAATTTGGACTATAAATACCTTTATGTATCCCCGAATATAGTCTACGACTGTTCATTTACGTTTTATCGAATATCTCGGTTCCTGAGCGAGTTAGAGCCTTGAAATTTGGACTATAAATACCTTTTCGAAATTCCTCAACTTTCTGTATCCCGGAATATAGTCTACGACTGTTCATTTACGTTTTATCGAATATCTCGGTTCCTGAGCGAGATAGAGCCTTGAAATTTGGACTATAAATACCTTTTCGAAATTCGTCAACTTTCTGTATCCCGGAATATAGTCTACGACTGTTCATTTACGTTTTATCGAATATCTCGGTTCCTGAGCGAGATAGAGCCTTGAAATTTGGACTATAAATACCTTCTCGAAATTCCTCAACTTTCTGTATCCCCGAAAATATTCTACGACTTTTAGATCGGCTGCAACATCAAAAAGAAAAGTGTAAATTTACGTTTTATCGAATATCTCGGTTCCTGAGCGAGATAGAGCCTTGAAATTTGGACTATAAATACCTTTATGTATCCCCGAATATAGTCTACGACTGTTCATTTACGTTTTATCGAATATCTCGGTTCCTGAGCGAGTAAGAGCCTTGAAATTTGGACTATCAATACCTTTTCGAAATTCCTCAACTTTCTGTATCCCGGAATATAGTCTACGACTGTTCATTTACGTTTTATCGAATATCTCGGTTCCTGAGCGAGATAGAGCCTTGAAATTTAGACTATAAATACCTTCTCGAAATTCCTCAACTTTCTGTATCCCCGAAAATATTCTACGACTTTTAGATCGGCTGCAACATCAAAAAGAAAAGTGTAAATTTACGTTTTATCGAATATCTCGGTTCCTGAGCGAGATAGAGCCTTGAAATTTGGACTATAAATACCTTTATGTATCCCCGAATATAGTCTACGACTGTTCATTTACGTTTTATCGAATATCTCGGTTCCTGAGCGAGTAAGAGCCTTGAAATTTGGACTATAAATACCTTTTCGAAATTCCTCAACTTTCTGTATCCCGGAATATAGTCTACGACTGTTCATTTACGTTTTATCGAATATCTCGGTTCCTGAGCGAGATAGAGCCTTGAAATTTAGACTATAAATACCTTCTCGAAATTCCTCAACTTTCTGTATCCCCGAAAATATTCTACGACTTTTAGATCGGCTGCAACATCAAAAAGAAAAGTGTAAATTTACGTTTTATCGAATATCTCGGTTCCTGAGCGAGATAGAGCCTTGAAATTTGGACTATAAATACCTTTCTGTATCCCCGAATATAGTCTACGACTGTTCATTTACGTTTTATCGAATATCTCGGTTCCTGAGCGAGATAGAGCCTTGAAATTTGGACTATAAATACCTTCTCGAAATTCCTCAACTTTCTGTATCCCCGAAAATATTCTACGACTTTTAGATCGGCTGCAACATCAAAAAGAAAAGTGTAAATTTACGTTTTATCGAATATCTCGGTTCCTGAGCGAGATAGAGCCTTGAAATTTGGACTATAAATACCTTTCTGTATCCCCGAATATAGTCTACGACTGTTCATTTACGTTTTATCGAATATCTCGGTTCCTGAGCGAGTTAGAGCCTTGAAATTTGGACTATAAATACCTTTTCGAAATTCCTCAACTTTCTGTATCCCGGAATATAGTCTACGACTGTTCATTTACGTTTTATCGAATATCTCGGTTCCTGAGCGAGATAGAGCCTTGAAATTTGGACTATAAATACCTTCTCGAAATTCCTCAACTTTCTGTATCCCCGAAAATATTCTACGACTTTTAGATCGGCTGCAACATCAAAAAGAAAAGTGTAAATTTACGTTTTATCGAATATCTCGGTTCCTGAGCGAGATAGAGCCTTGAAATTTGGACTATAAATACCTTTATGTATCCCCGAATATAGTCTACGACTGTTCATTTACGTTTTATCGAATATCTCGGTTCCTGAGCGAGTTAGAGCCTTGAAATTTGGACTATAAATACCTTTTCGAAATTCCTCAACTTTCTGTATCCCGGAATATAGTCTACGACTGTTCATTTACGTTTTATCGAATATCTCGGTTCCTGAGCGAGATAGAGCCTTGAAATTTGGACTATAAATACCTTCTCGAAATTCCTCAACTTTCTGTATCCCCGAAAATATTCTACGACTTTTAGATCGGCTGCAACATCAAAAAGAAAAGTGTAAATTTACGTTTTATCGAATATCTCGGTTCCTGAGCGAGATAGAGCCTTGAAATTTGGACTATAAATACCTTTCTGTATCCCCGAATATAGTCTACGACTGTTCATTTACGTTTTATCGAATATCTCGGTTCCTGAGCGAGTTAGAGCCTTGAAATTTGGACTATAAATACCTTTTCGAAATTCCTCAACTTTCTGTATCCCGGAATATAGTCTACGACTGTTCATTTACGTTTTATCGAATATCTCGGTTCCTGAGCGAGATAGAGCCTTGAAATTTGGACTATAAATACCTTCTCGAAATTCCTCAACTTTCTGTATCCCCGAAAATATTCTACGACTTTTAGATCGGCTGCAACATCAAAAAGAAAAGTGTAAATTTACGTTTTATCGAATATCTCGGTTCCTGAGCGAGATAGAGCCTTGAAATTTGGACTATAAATACCTTTATGTATCCCCGAATATAGTCTACGACTGTTCATTTACGTTTTATCGAATATCTCGGTTCCTGAGCGAGTTAGAGCCTTGAAATTTGGACTATAAATACCTTTTCGAAATTCCTCAACTTTCTGTATCCCGGAATATAGTCTACGACTGTTCATTTACGTTTTATCGAATATCTCGGTTCCTGAGCGAGATAGAGCCTTGAAATTTAGACTATAAATACCTTCTCGAAATTCCTCAACTTTCTGTATCCCCGAAAATATTCTACGACTTTTAGATCGGCTGCAACATCAAAAAGAAAAGTGTAAATTTACGTTTTATCGAATATCTCGGTTCCTGAGCGAGATAGAGCCTTGAAATTTGGACTATAAATACCTTTCTGTATCCCCGAATATAGTCTACGACTGTTCATTTACGTTTTATCGAATATCTCGGTTCCTGAGCGAGTTAGAGCCTTGAAATTTGGACTATAAATACCTTTTCGAAATTCCTCAACTTTCTGTATCCCGGAATATAGTCTACGACTGTTCATTTACGTTTTATCGAATATCTCGGTTCCTGAGCGAGTTAGAGCCTTGAAATTTGGACTATAAATACCTTTTCGAAATTCCTCAACTTTCTGTATCCCGGAATATAGTCTACGACTGTTCATTTACGTTTTATCGAATATCTCGGTTCCTGAGCGAGATAGAGCCTTGAAATTTGGACTATAAATACCTTCTCGAAATTCCTCAACTTTCTGTATCCCCGAAAATATTCTACGACTTTTAGATCGGCTGCAACATCAAAAAGAAAAGTGTAAATTTACGTTTTATCGAATATCTCGGTTCCTGAGCGAGATAGAGCCTTGAAATTTGGACTATAAATACCTTTATGTATCCCCGAATATAGTCTACGACTGTTCATTTACGTTTTATCGAATATCTCGGTTCCTGAGCGAGTTAGAGCCTTGAAATTTGGACTATAAATACCTTTTCGAAATTCCTCAACTTTCTGTATCCCGGAATATAGTCTACGACTGTTCATTTACGTTTTATCGAATATCTCGGTTCCTGAGCGAGATAGAGCCTTGAAATTTGGACTATAAATACCTTCTCGAAATTCCTCAACTTTCTGTATCCCCGAAAATATTCTACGACTTTTAGATCGGCTGCAACATCAAAAAGAAAAGTGTAAATTTACGTTTTATCGAATATCTCGGTTCCTGAGCGAGATAGAGCCTTGAAATTTGGACTATAAATACCTTTATGTATCCCCGAATATAGTCTACGACTGTTCATTTACGTTTTATCGAATATCTCGGTTCCTGAGCGAGTTAGAGCCTTGAAATTTGGACTATAAATACCTTTTCGAAATTCCTCAACTTTCTGTATCCCGGAATATAGTCTACGACTGTTCATTTACGTTTTATCGAATATCTCGGTTCCTGAGCGAGATAGAGCCTTGAAATTTGGACTATAAATACCTTTTCGAAATTCCTCAACTTTCTGTATCCCGGAATATAGTCTACGACTGTTCATTTACGTTTTATCGAATATCTCGGTTCCTGAGCGAGTTAGAGCCTTGAAATTTGGACTATAAATACCTTTTCGAAATTCCTCAACTTTCTGTATCCCGGAATATAGTCTACGACTGTTCATTTACGTTTTATCGAATATCTCGGTTCCTGAGCGAGATAGAGCCTTGAAATTTGGACTATAAATACCTTTATGTATCCCCGAATATAGTCTACGACTGTTCATTTACGTTTTATCGAATATCTCGGTTCCTGAGCGAGTTAGAGCCTTGAAATTTTGACTATAAATACCTTCTCGAAATTCCTCAACTTTCTGTATCCCGGAATATAGTCTACGACTGTTCATTTACGTTTTATCGAATATCTCGGTTCCTGAGCGAGATAGAGCCTTGAAATTTGGACTATAAATACCTTCTCGAAATTCCTCAACTTTCTGTATCCCCGAAAATATTCTACGACTTTTAGATCGGCTGCAACATCAAAAAGAAAAGTGTAAATTTACGTTTTATCGCATATCTCGGTTCCTGAGCGAGATAGAGCCTTGAAATTTGGACTATAAATACCTTTCTGTATCCCCGAATATAGTCTACGACTGTTCATTTACGTTTTATCGAATATCTCGGTTCCTGAGCGAGATAGAGCCTTGAAATTTGGACTATAAATACCTTCTCGAAATTCCTCAACTTTCTGTATCCCCGAAAATATTCTACGACTTTTAGATCGGCTGCAACATCAAAAAGAAAAGTGTAAATTTACGTTTTATCGAATATCTCGGTTCCTGAGCGAGATAGAGCCTTGAAATTTGGACTATAAATACCTTTATGTATCCCCGAATATAGTCTACGACTGTTCATTTACGTTTTATCGAATATCTCGGTTCCTGAGCGAGTTAGAGCCTTGAAATTTGGACTATAAATACCTTCTCGAAATTCCTCAACTTTCTGTATCCCGGAATATAGTCTACGACTGTTCATTTACGTTTTATCGAATATCTCGGTTCCTGAGCGAGTTAGAGCCTTGAAATTTGGACTATAAATACCTTTCTGTATCCCCGAATATAGTCTACGACTGTTCATTTACGTTTTATCGAATATCTCGGTTCCTGAGCGAGTTAGAGCCTTGAAATTTGGACTATAAATACCTTTTCGAAATTCCTCAACTTTCTGTATCCCCGAATATAGTCTACGACTGTTCATTTACGTTTTATCGAATATCTCGGTTCCTGAGCGAGATAGAGCCTTGAAATTTGGACTATAAATACCTTCTCGAAATTCCTCAACTTTCTGTATCCCCGAAAATATTCTACGACTTTTAGATCGGCTGCAACATCAAAAAGAAAAGTGTAAATTTACGTTTTATCGAATATCTCGGTTCCTGAGCGAGATAGAGCCTTGAAATTTGGACTATAAATACCTTTATGTATCCCCGAATATAGTCTACGACTGTTCATTTACGTTTTATCGAATATCTCGGTTCCTGAGCGAGTTAGAGCCTTGAAATTTGGACTATAAATACCTTTTCGAAATTCCTCAACTTTCTGTATCCCGGAATATAGTCTACGACTGTTCATTTACGTTTTATCGAATATCTCGGTTCCTGAGCGAGATAGAGCCTTGAAATTTGGACTATAAATACCTTCTCGAAATTCCTCAACTTTCTGTATCCCCGAAAATATTCTACGACTTTTAGATCGGCTGCAACATCAAAAAGAAAAGTGTAAATTTACGTTTTATCGAATATCTCGGTTCCTGAGCGAGATAGAGCCTTGAAATTTGGACTATAAATACCTTTATGTATCCCCGAATATAGTCTACGACTGTTCATTTACGTTTTATCGAATATCTCGGTTCCTGAGCGAGTTAGAGCCTTGAAATTTGGACTATAAATACCTTTTCGAAATTCCTCAACTTTCTGTATCCCGGAATATAGTCTACGACTGTTCATTTACGTTTTATCGAATATCTCGGTTCCTGAGCGAGATAGAGCCTTGAAATTTGGACTATAAATACCTTCTCGAAATTCCTCAACTTTCTGTATCCCCGAAAATATTCTACGACTTTTAGATCGGCTGCAACATCAAAAAGAAAAGTGTAAATTTACGTTTTATCGAATATCTCGGTTCCTGAGCGAGATAGAGCCTTGAAATTTGGACTATAAATACCTTTCTGTATCCCCGAATATAGTCTACGACTGTTCATTTACGTTTTATCGAATATCTCGGTTCCTGAGCGAGATAGAGCCTTGAAATTTGGACTATAAATACCTTTTCGAAATTCCTCAACTTTCTGTATCCCGGCATATAGTCTACGACTGTTCATTTACGTTTTATCGAATATCTCGGTTCCTGAGCGAGATAGAGCCTTGAAATTTGGACTATAAATACCTTTTCGAAATTCCTCAACTTTCTGTATCCCGGAATATAGTCTACGACTGTTCATTTACGTTTTATCGAATATCTCGGTTCCTGAGCGAGTTAGAGCCTTGAAATTTGGACTATAAATACCTTTTCGAAATTCCTCAACTTTCTGTATCCCGGAATATAGTCTACGACTGTTCATTTACGTTTTATCGAATATCTCGGTTCCTGAGCGAGATAGAGCCTTGAAATTTGGACTATAAATACCTTCTCGAAATTCCTCAACTTTCTGTATCCCCGAAAATATTCTACGACTTTTAGATCGGCTGCAACATCAAAAAGAAAAGTGTAAATTTACGTTTTATCGAATATCTCGGTTCCTGAGCGAGATAGAGCCTTGAAATTTGGACTATAAATACCTTTCTGTATCCCCGAATATAGTCTACGACTGTTCATTTACGTTTTATCGAATATCTCGGTTCCTGAGCGAGATAGAGCCTTGAAATTTGGACTATAAATACCTTTTCGAAATTCCTCAACTTTCTGTATCCCGGAATATAGTCTACGACTGTTCATTTACGTTTTATCGAATATCTCGGTTCCTGAGCGAGATAGAGCCTTGAAATTTGGACTATAAATACCTTTCTGTATCCCCGAATATAGTCTACGACTGTTCATTTACGTTTTATCGAATATCTCGGTTCCTGAGCGAGTTAGAGCCTTGAAATTTGGACTATAAATACCTTTTCGAAATTCCTCAACTTTCTGTATCCCCGAATATAGTCTACGACTGTTCATTTACGTTTTATCGAATATCTCGGTTCCTGAGCGAGATAGAGCCTTGAAATTTGGACTATAAATACCTTCTCGAAATTCCTCAACTTTCTGTATCCCCGAAAATATTCTACGACTTTTAGATCGGCTGCAACATCAAAAAGAAAAGTGTAAATTTACGTTTTATCGAATATCTCGGTTCCTGAGCGAGATAGAGCCTTGAAATTTGGACTATAAATACCTTTCTGTATCCCCGAATATAGTCTACGACTGTTCATTTACGTTTTATCGAATATCTCGGTTCCTGAGCGAGATAGAGCCTTGAAATTTGGACTATAAATACCTTTTCGAAATTCCTCAACTTTCTGTATCCCGGAATATAGTCTACGACTGTTCATTTACGTTTTATCGAATATCTCGGTTCCTGAGCGAGATAGAGCCTTGAAATTTGGACTATAAATACCTTCTCGAAATTCCTCAACTTTCTGTATCCCCGAAAATATTCTACGACTTTTAGATCGGCTGCAACATCAAAAAGAAAAGTGTAAATTTACGTTTTATCGAATATCTCGGTTCCTGAGCGAGATAGAGCCTTGAAATTTGGACTATAAATACCTTTATGTATCCCCGAATATAGTCTACGACTGTTCATTTACGTTTTATCGAATATCTCGGTTCCTGAGCGAGTTAGAGCCTTGAAATTTGGACTATAAATACCTTTTCGAAATTCCTCAACTTTCTGTATCCCGGAATATAGTCTACGACTGTTCATTTACGTTTTATCGAATATCTCGGTTCCTGAGCGAGATAGAGCCTTGAAATTTGGACTATAAATACCTTCTCGAAATTCCTCAACTTTCTGTATCCCCGAAAATATTCTACGACTTTTAGATCGGCTGCAACATCAAAAAGAAAAGTGTAAATTTACGTTTTATCGAATATCTCGGTTCCTGAGCGAGATAGAGCCTTGAAATTTGGACTATAAATACCTTTATGTATCCCCGAATATAGTCTACGACTGTTCATTTACGTTTTATCGAATATCTCGGTTCCTGAGCGAGTTAGAGCCTTGAAATTTGGACTATAAATACCTTTTCGAAATTCCTCAACTTTCTGTATCCCGGAATATAGTCTACGACTGTTCATTTACGTTTTATCGAATATCTCGGTTCCTGAGCGAGATAGAGCCTTGAAATTTGGACTATAAATACCTTCTCGAAATTCCTCAACTTTCTGTATCCCCGAAAATATTCTACGACTTTTAGATCGGCTGCAACATCAAAAAGAAAAGTGTAAATTTACGTTTTATCGAATATCTCGGTTCCTGAGCGAGATAGAGCCTTGAAATTTGGACTATAAATACCTTTCTGTATCCCCGAATATAGTCTACGACTGTTCATTTACGTTTTATCGAATATCTCGGTTCCTGAGCGAGATAGAGCCTTGAAATTTGGACTATAAATACCTTTTCGAAATTCCTCAACTTTCTGTATCCCGGCATATAGTCTACGACTGTTCATTTACGTTTTATCGAATATCTCGGTTCCTGAGCGAGATAGAGCCTTGAAATTTGGACTATAAATACCTTTTCGAAATTCCTCAACTTTCTGTATCCCGGAATATAGTCTACGACTGTTCATTTACGTTTTATCGAATATCTCGGTTCCTGAGCGAGATAGAGCCTTGAAATTTGGACTATAAATACCTTCTCGAAATTCCTCAACTTTCTGTATCCCCGAAAATATTCTACGACTTTTAGATCGGCTGCAACATCAAAAAGAAAAGTGTAAATTTACGTTTTATCGAATATCTCGGTTCCTGAGCGAGATAGAGCCTTGAAATTTGGACTATAAATACCTTTCTGTATCCCCGAATATAGTCTACGACTGTTCATTTACGTTTTATCGAATATCTCGGTTCCTGAGCGAGATAGAGCCTTGAAATTTGGACTATAAATACCTTTTCGAAATTCCTCAACTTTCTGTATCCCGGAATATAGTCTACGACTGTTCATTTACGTTTTATCGAATATCTCGGTTCCTGAGCGAGATAGAGCCTTGAAATTTGGACTATAAATACCTTTCTGTATCCCCGAATATAGTCTACGACTGTTCATTTACGTTTTATCGAATATCTCGGTTCCTGAGCGAGATAGAGCCTTGAAATTTGGACTATAAATACCTTTTCGAAATTCCTCAACTTTCTGTATCCCCGAATATAGTCTACGACTGTTCATTTACGTTTTATCGAATATCTCGGTTCCTGAGCGAGATAGAGCCTTGAAATTTGGACTATAAATACCTTCTCGAAATTCCTCAACTTTCTGTATCCCCGAAAATATTCTACGACTTTTAGATCGGCTGCAACATCAAAAAGAAAAGTGTAAATTTACGTTTTATCGAATATCTCGGTTCCTGAGCGAGATAGAGCCTTGAAATTTGGACTATAAATACCTTTATGTATCCCCGAATATAGTCTACGACTGTTCATTTACGTTTTATCGAATATCTCGGTTCCTGAGCGAGTTAGAGCCTTGAAATTTGGACTATAAATACCTTTTCGAAATTCCTCAACTTTCTGTATCCCGGAATATAGTCTACGACTGTTCATTTACGTTTTATCGAATATCTCGGTTCCTGAGCGAGATAGAGCCTTGAAATTTGGACTATAAATACCTTCTCGAAATTCCTCAACTTTCTGTATCCCCGAAAATATTCTACGACTTTTAGATCGGCTGCAACATCAAAAAGAAAAGTGTAAATTTACGTTTTATCGAATATCTCGGTTCCTGAGCGAGATAGAGCCTTGAAATTTGGACTATAAATACCTTTCTGTATCCCCGAATATAGTCTACGACTGTTCATTTACGTTTTATCGAATATCTCGGTTCCTGAGCGAGATAGAGCCTTGAAATTTGGACTATAAATACCTTCTCGAAATTCCTCAACTTTCTGTATCCCCGAAAATATTCTACGACTTTTAGATCGGCTGCAACATCAAAAAGAAAAGTGTAAATTTACGTTTTATCGAATATCTCGGTTCCTGAGCGAGATAGAGCCTTGAAATTTGGACTATAAATACCTTTATGTATCCCCGAATATAGTCTACGACTGTTCATTTACGTTTTATCGAATATCTCGGTTCCTGAGCGAGTTAGAGCCTTGAAATTTGGACTATAAATACCTTTTCGAAATTCCTCAACTTTCTGTATCCCGGAATATAGTCTACGACTGTTCATTTACGTTTTATCGAATATCTCGGTTCCTGAGCGAGATAGAGCCTTGAAATTTGGACTATAAATACCTTCTCGAAATTCCTCAACTTTCTGTATCCCCGAAAATATTCTACGACTTTTAGATCGGCTGCAACATCAAAAAGAAAAGTGTAAATTTACGTTTTATCGAATATCTCGGTTCCTGAGCGAGATAGAGCCTTGAAATTTGGACTATAAATACCTTTATGTATCCCCGAATATAGTCTACGACTGTTCATTTACGTTTTATCGAATATCTCGGTTCCTGAGCGAGTTAGAGCCTTGAAATTTGGACTATAAATACCTTTTCGAAATTCCTCAACTTTCTGTATCCCGGAATATAGTCTACGACTGTTCATTTACGTTTTATCGAATATCTCGGTTCCTGAGCGAGATAGAGCCTTGAAATTTGGACTATAAATACCTTCTCGAAATTCCTCAACTTTCTGTATCCCCGAAAATATTCTACGACTTTTAGATCGGCTGCAACATCAAAAAGAAAAGTGTAAATTTACGTTTTATCGAATATCTCGGTTCCTGAGCGAGATAGAGCCTTGAAATTTGGACTATAAATACCTTTCTGTATCCCCGAATATAGTCTACGACTGTTCATTTACGTTTTATCGAATATCTCGGTTCCTGAGCGAGATAGAGCCTTGAAATTTGGACTATAAATACCTTTTCGAAATTCCTCAACTTTCTGTATCCCGGCATATAGTCTACGACTGTTCATTTACGTTTTATCGAATATCTCGGTTCCTGAGCGAGATAGAGCCTTGAAATTTGGACTATAAATACCTTTTCGAAATTCCTCAACTTTCTGTATCCCGGAATATAGTCTACGACTGTTCATTTACGTTTTATCGAATATCTCGGTTCCTGAGCGAGATAGAGCCTTGAAATTTGGACTATAAATACCTTCTCGAAATTCCTCAACTTTCTGTATCCCCGAAAATATTCTACGACTTTTAGATCGGCTGCAACATCAAAAAGAAAAGTGTAAATTTACGTTTTATCGAATATCTCGGTTCCTGAGCGAGATAGAGCCTTGAAATTTGGACTATAAATACCTTTCTGTATCCCCGAATATAGTCTACGACTGTTCATTTACGTTTTATCGAATATCTCGGTTCCTGAGCGAGATAGAGCCTTGAAATTTGGACTATAAATACCTTTTCGAAATTCCTCAACTTTCTGTATCCCGGAATATAGTCTACGACTGTTCATTTACGTTTTATCGAATATCTCGGTTCCTGAGCGAGATAGAGCCTTGAAATTTGGACTATAAATACCTTTCTGTATCCCCGAATATAGTCTACGACTGTTCATTTACGTTTTATCGAATATCTCGGTTCCTGAGCGAGATAGAGCCTTGAAATTTGGACTATAAATACCTTTTCGAAATTCCTCAACTTTCTGTATCCCCGAATATAGTCTACGACTGTTCATTTACGTTTTATCGAATATCTCGGTTCCTGAGCGAGATAGAGCCTTGAAATTTGGACTATAAATACCTTCTCGAAATTCCTCAACTTTCTGTATCCCCGAAAATATTCTACGACTTTTAGATCGGCTGCAACATCAAAAAGAAAAGTGTAAATTTACGTTTTATCGAATATCTCGGTTCCTGAGCGAGATAGAGCCTTGAAATTTGGACTATAAATACCTTTATGTATCCCCGAATATAGTCTACGACTGTTCATTTACGTTTTATCGAATATCTCGGTTCCTGAGCGAGTTAGAGCCTTGAAATTTGGACTATAAATACCTTTTCGAAATTCCTCAACTTTCTGTATCCCGGAATATAGTCTACGACTGTTCATTTACGTTTTATCGAATATCTCGGTTCCTGAGCGAGATAGAGCCTTGAAATTTGGACTATAAATACCTTCTCGAAATTCCTCAACTTTCTGTATCCCCGAAAATATTCTACGACTTTTAGATCGGCTGCAACATCAAAAAGAAAAGTGTAAATTTACGTTTTATCGAATATCTCGGTTCCTGAGCGAGATAGAGCCTTGAAATTTGGACTATAAATACCTTTCTGTATCCCCGAATATAGTCTACGACTGTTCATTTACGTTTTATCGAATATCTCGGTTCCTGAGCGAGATAGAGCCTTGAAATTTGGACTATAAATACCTTTTCGAAATTCCTCAACTTTCTGTATCCCGGAATATAGTCTACGACTGTTCATTTACGTTTTATCGAATATCTCGGTTCCTGAGCGAGATAGAGACTTGAAATTTGGACTATAAATACCTTTTCGAAATTCCTCAACTTTCTGTATCCCGGAATATAGTCTACGACTGTTCATTTACGTTTTATCGAATATCTCGGTTCCTGAGCGAGATAGAGCCTTGAAATTTGGACTATAAATACCTTCTCGAAATTCCTCAACTTTCTGTATCCCCGAAAATATTCTACGACTTTTAGATCGGCTGCAACATCAAAAAGAAAAGTGTAAATTTACGTTTTATCGAATATCTCGGTTCCTGAGCGAGATAGAGCCTTGAAATTTGGACTATAAATACCTTTCTGTATCCCCGAATATAGTCTACGACTGTTCATTTACGTTTTATCGAATATCTCGGTTCCTGAGCGAGATAGAGCCTTGAAATTTGGACTATAAATACCTTTTCGAAATTCCTCAACTTTCTGTATCCCGGAATATAGTCTACGACTGTTCATTTACGTTTTATCGAATATCTCGGTTCCTGAGCGAGATAGAGACTTGAAATTTGGACTATAAATACCTTCTCGAAATTCCTCAACTTTCTGTATCCCCGAAAATATTCTACGACTTTTAGATCGGCTGCAACATCAAAAAGAAAAGTGTAAATTTACGTTTTATCGAATATCTCGGTTCCTGAGCGAGATAGAGCCTTGAAATTTGGACTATAAATACCTTTATGTATCCCCGAATATAGTCTACGACTGTTCATTTACGTTTTATCGAATATCTCGGTTCCTGAGCGAGTTAGAGCCTTGAAATTTGGACTATAAATACCTTTCTGTATCCCCGAATATAGTCTACGACTGTTCATTTACGTTTTATCGAATATCTCGGTTCCTGAGCGAGATAGAGCCTTGAAATTTGGACTATAAATACCTTCTCGAAATTCCTCAACTTTCTGTATCCCCGAAAATATTCTACGACTTTTAGATCGGCTGCAACATCAAAAAGAAAAGTGTAAATTTACGTTTTATCGAATATCTCGGTTCCTGAGCGAGATAGAGCCTTGAAATTTGGACTATAAATACCTTTATGTATCCCCGAATATAGTCTACGACTGTTCATTTACGTTTTATCGAATATCTCGGTTCCTGAGCGAGATAGAGCCTTGAAATTTGGACTATAAATACCTTCTCGAAATTCCTCAACTTTCTGTATCCCCGAAAATATTCTACGACTTTTAGATCGGCTGCAACATCAAAAAGAAAAGTGTAAATTTACGTTTTATCGAATATCTCGGTTCCTGAGCGAGATAGAGCCTTGAAATTTGGACTATAAATACCTTTCTGTATCCCCGAATATAGTCTACGACTGTTCATTTACGTTTTATCGAATATCTCGGTTCCTGAGCGAGATAGAGACTTGAAATTTGGACTATAAATACCTTTTCGAAATTCCTCAACTTTCTGTATCCCCGAATATAGTCTACGACTGTTCATTTACGTTTTATCGAATATCTCGGTTCCTGAGCGAGATAGAGACTTGAAATTTGGACTATAAATACCTTCTCGAAATTCCTCAACTTTCTGTATCCCCGAAAATATTCTACGACTTTTAGATCGGCTGCAACATCAAAAAGAAAAGTGTAAATTTACGTTTTATCGAATATCTCGGTTCCTGAGCGAGATAGAGCCTTGAAATTTGGACTATAAATACCTTTATGTATCCCCGAATATAGTCTACGACTGTTCATTTACGTTTTATCGAATATCTCGGTTCCTGAGCGAGTTAGAGCCTTGAAATTTGGACTATAAGCGAGTTAGAGCCTTGAAATTTGGACTATAAATACCTTTTCGAAATTCCTCAACTTTCTGTATCCCGGAATATAGTCTACGACTGTTCATTTACGTTTTATCGAATATCTCGGTTCCTGAGCGAGTTAGAGCCTTGAAATTTGGACTATAAATACCTTTTCGAAATTCCTCAACTTTCTGTATCCCGGAATATAGTCTACGACTGTTCATTTACGTTTTATCGAATATCTCGGTTCCTGAGCGAGATAGAGCCTTGAAATTTGGACTATAAATACCTTCTCGAAATTCCTCAACTTTCTGTATCCCCGAAAATATTCTACGACTTTTAGATCGGCTGCAACATCAAAAAGAAAAGTGTAAATTTACGTTTTATCGAATATCTCGGTTCCTGAGCGAGATAGAGCCTTGAAATTTGGACTATAAATACCTTTCTGTATCCCCGAATATAGTCTACGACTGTTCATTTACGTTTTATCGAATATCTCGGTTCCTGAGCGAGATAGAGCCTTGAAATTTGGACTATAAATACCTTCTCGAAATTCCTCAACTTTCTGTATCCCCGAAAATATTCTACGACTTTTAGATCGGCTGCAACATCAAAAAGAAAAGTGTAAATTTACGTTTTATCGAATATCTCGGTTCCTGAGCGAGATAGAGCCTTGAAATTTGGACTATAAATACCTTTATGTATCCCCGAATATAGTCTACGACTGTTCATTTACGTTTTATCGAATATCTCGGTTCCTGAGCGAGTTAGAGCCTTGAAATTTGGACTATAAATACCTTTTCGAAATTCCTCAACTTTCTGTATCCCGGAATATAGTCTACGACTGTTCATTTACGTTTTATCGAATATCTCGGTTCCTGAGCGAGATAGAGCCTTGAAATTTGGACTATAAATACCTTCTCGAAATTCCTCAACTTTCTGTATCCCCGAAAATATTCTACGACTTTTAGATCGGCTGCAACATCAAAAAGAAAAGTGTAAATTTACGTTTTATCGAATATCTCGGTTCCTGAGCGAGATAGAGCCTTGAAATTTGGACTATAAATACCTTTCTGTATCCCCGAATATAGTCTACGACTGTTCATTTACGTTTTATCGAATATCTCGGTTCCTGAGCGAGATAGAGACTTGAAATTTGGACTATAAATACCTTTTCGAAATTCCTCAACTTTCTGTATCCCCGAATATAGTCTACGACTGTTCATTTACGTTTTATCGAATATCTCGGTTCCTGAGCGAGATAGAGCCTTGAAATTTGGACTATAAATACCTTCTCGAAATTCCTCAACTTTCTGTATCCCCGAAAATATTCTACGACTTTTAGATCGGCTGCAACATCAAAAAGAAAAGTGTAAATTTACGTTTTATCGAATATCTCGGTTCCTGAGCGAGATAGAGCCTTGAAATTTGGACTATAAATACCTTTATGTATCCCCGAATATAGTCTACGACTGTTCATTTACGTTTTATCGAATATCTCGGTTCCTGAGCGAGTTAGAGCCTTGAAATTTGGACTATAAATACCTTTTCGAAATTCCTCAACTTTCTGTATCCCGGAATATAGTCTACGACTGTTCATTTACGTTTTATCGAATATCTCGGTTCCTGAGCGAGATAGAGCCTTGAAATTTGGACTATAAATACCTTCTCGAAATTCCTCAACTTTCTGTATCCCCGAAAATATTCTACGACTTTTAGATCGGCTGCAACATCAAAAAGAAAAGTGTAAATTTACGTTTTATCGAATATCTCGGTTCCTGAGCGAGATAGAGCCTTGAAATTTGGACTATAAATACCTTTCTGTATCCCCGAATATAGTCTACGACTGTTCATTTACGTTTTATCGAATATCTCGGTTCCTGAGCGAGATAGAGACTTGAAATTTGGACTATAAATACCTTTTCGAAATTCCTCAACTTTCTGTATCCCCGAATATAGTCTACGACTGTTCATTTACGTTTTATCGAATATCTCGGTTCCTGAGCGAGATAGAGCCTTGAAATTTGGACTATAAATACCTTCTCGAAATTCCTCAACTTTCTGTATCCCCGAAAATATTCTACGACTTTTAGATCGGCTGCAACATCAAAAAGAAAAGTGTAAATTTACGTTTTATCGAATATCTCGGTTCCTGAGCGAGATAGAGCCTTGAAATTTGGACTATAAATACCTTTCTGTATCCCCGAATATAGTCTACGACTGTTCATTTACGTTTTATCGAATATCTCGGTTCCTGAGCGAGATAGAGCCTTGAAATTTGGACTATAAATACCTTTCTGTATCCCCGAATATAGTCTACGACTGTTCATTTACGTTTTATCGAATATCTCGGTTCCTGAGCGAGATAGAGCCTTGAAATTTGGACTATAAATACCTTCTCGAAATTCCTCAACTTTCTGTATCCCCGAAAATATTCTACGACTTTTAGATCGGCTGCAACATCAAAAAGAAAAGTGTAAATTTACGTTTTATCGAATATCTCGGTTCCTGAGCGAGATAGAGCCTTGAAATTTGGACTATAAATACCTTTATGTATCCCCGAATATAGTCTACGACTGTTCATTTACGTTTTATCGAATATCTCGGTTCCTGAGCGAGTTAGAGCCTTGAAATTTGGACTATAAATACCTTTTCGAAATTCCTCAACTTTCTGTATCCCGGAATATAGTCTACGACTGTTCATTTACGTTTTATCGAATATCTCGGTTCCTGAGCGAGATAGAGCCTTGAAATTTGGACTATAAATACCTTCTCGAAATTCCTCAACTTTCTGTATCCCCGAAAATATTCTACGACTTTTAGATCGGCTGCAACATCAAAAAGAAAAGTGTAAATTTACGTTTTATCGAATATCTCGGTTCCTGAGCGAGATAGAGCCTTGAAATTTGGACTATAAATACCTTTATGTATCCCCGAATATAGTCTACGACTGTTCATTTACGTTTTATCGAATATCTCGGTTCCTGAGCGAGATAGAGACTTGAAATTTGGACTATAAATACCTTTTCGAAATTCCTCAACTTTCTGTATCCCCGAATATAGTCTACGACTGTTCATTTACGTTTTATCGAATATCTCGGTTCCTGAGCGAGATAGAGCCTTGAAATTTGGACTATAAATACCTTCTCGAAATTCCTCAACTTTCTGTATCCCCGAAAATATTCTACGACTTTTAGATCGGCTGCAACATCAAAAAGAAAAGTGTAAATTTACGTTTTATCGAATATCTCGGTTCCTGAGCGAGATAGAGCCTTGAAATTTGGACTATAAATACCTTTCTGTATCCCCGAATATAGTCTACGACTGTTCATTTACGTTTTATCGAATATCTCGGTTCCTGAGCGAGATAGAGCCTTGAAATTTGGACTATAAATACCTTTCTGTATCCCCGAATATAGTCTACGACTGTTCATTTACGTTTTATCGAATATCTCGGTTCCTGAGCGAGATAGAGCCTTGAAATTTGGACTATAAATACCTTCTCGAAATTCCTCAACTTTCTGTATCCCCGAAAATATTCTACGACTTTTAGATCGGCTGCAACATCAAAAAGAAAAGTGTAAATTTACGTTTTATCGAATATCTCGGTTCCTGAGCGAGATAGAGCCTTGAAATTTGGACTATAAATACCTTTATGTATCCCCGAATATAGTCTACGACTGTTCATTTACGTTTTATCGAATATCTCGGTTCCTGAGCGAGTTAGAGCCTTGAAATTTGGACTATAAATACCTTTTCGAAATTCCTCAACTTTCTGTATCCCGGAATATAGTCTACGACTGTTCATTTACGTTTTATCGAATATCTCGGTTCCTGAGCGAGATAGAGCCTTGAAATTTGGACTATAAATACCTTCTCGAAATTCCTCAACTTTCTGTATCCCCGAAAATATTCTACGACTTTTAGATCGGCTGCAACATCAAAAAGAAAAGTGTAAATTTACGTTTTATCGAATATCTCGGTTCCTGAGCGAGATAGAGCCTTGAAATTTGGACTATAAATACCTTTATGTATCCCCGAATATAGTCTACGACTGTTCATTTACGTTTTATCGAATATCTCGGTTCCTGAGCGAGTTAGAGCCTTGAAATTTGGACTATAAATACCTTTTCGAAATTCCTCAACTTTCTGTATCCCGGAATATAGTCTACGACTGTTCATTTACGTTTTATCGAATATCTCGGTTCCTGAGCGAGATAGAGCCTTGAAATTTGGACTATAAATACCTTCTCGAAATTCCTCAACTTTCTGTATCCCCGAAAATATTCTACGACTTTTAGATCGGCTGCAACATCAAAAAGAAAAGTGTAAATTTACGTTTTATCGAATATCTCGGTTCCTGAGCGAGATAGAGCCTTGAAATTTGGACTATAAATACCTTTCTGCATCCCCGAATATAGTCTACGACTGTTCATTTACGTTTTATCGAATATCTCGGTTCCTGAGCGAGATAGAGACTTGAAATTTGGACTATAAATACCTTTTCGAAATTCCTCAACTTTCTGTATCCCCGAATATAGTCTACGACTGTTCATTTACGTTTTATCGAATATCTCGGTTCCTGAGCGAGATAGAGCCTTGAAATTTGGACTATAAATACCTTCTCGAAATTCCTCAACTTTCTGTATCCCCGAAAATATTCTACGACTTTTAGATCGGCTGCAACATCAAAAAGAAAAGTGTAAATTTACGTTTTATCGAATATCTCGGTTCCTGAGCGAGATAGAGCCTTGAAATTTGGACTATAAATACCTTTATGTATCCCCGAATATAGTCTACGACTGTTCATTTACGTTTTATCGAATATCTCGGTTCCTGAGCGAGTTAGAGCCTTGAAATTTGGACTATAAATACCTTTTCGAAATTCCTCAACTTTCTGTATCCCGGAATATAGTCTACGACTGTTCATTTACGTTTTATCGAATATCTCGGTTCCTGAGCGAGATAGAGCCTTGAAATTTGGACTATAAATACCTTCTCGAAATTCCTCAACTTTCTGTATCCCCGAAAATATTCTACGACTTTTAGATCGGCTGCAACATCAAAAAGAAAAGTGTAAATTTACGTTTTATCGAATATCTCGGTTCCTGAGCGAGATAGAGCCTTGAAATTTGGACTATAAATACCTTTCTGTATCCCCGAATATAGTCTACGACTGTTCATTTACGTTTTATCGAATATCTCGGTTCCTGAGCGAGATAGAGACTTGAAATTTGGACTATAAATACCTTTTCGAAATTCCTCAACTTTCTGTATCCCCGAATATAGTCTACGACTGTTCATTTACGTTTTATCGAATATCTCGGTTCCTGAGCGAGATAGAGCCTTGAAATTTGGACTATAAATACCTTCTCGAAATTCCTCAACTTTCTGTATCCCCGAAAATATTCTACGACTTTTAGATCGGCTGCAACATCAAAAAGAAAAGTGTAAATTTACGTTTTATCGAATATCTCGGTTCCTGAGCGAGATAGAGCCTTGAAATTTGGACTATAAATACCTTTCTGTATCCCCGAATATAGTCTACGACTGTTCATTTACGTTTTATCGAATATCTCGGTTCCTGAGCGAGATAGAGCCTTGAAATTTGGACTATAAATACCTTTCTGTATCCCCGAATATAGTCTACGACTGTTCATTTACGTTTTATCGAATATCTCGGTTCCTGAGCGAGATAGAGCCTTGAAATTTGGACTATAAATACCTTCTCGAAATTCCTCAACTTTCTGTATCCCCGAAAATATTCTACGACTTTTAGATCGGCTGCAACATCAAAAAGAAAAGTGTAAATTTACGTTTTATCGAATATCTCGGTTCCTGAGCGAGATAGAGCCTTGAAATTTGGACTATAAATACCTTTCTGTATCCCCGAATATAGTCTACGACTGTTCATTTACGTTTTATCGAATATCTCGGTTCCTGAGCGAGATAGAGCCTTGAAATTTGGACTATAAATACCTTCTCGAAATTCCTCAACTTTCTGTATCCCCGAAAATATTCTACGACTTTTAGATCGGCTGCAACATCAAAAAGAAAAGTGTAAATTTACGTTTTATCGAATATCTCGGTTCCTGAGCGAGATAGAGCCTTGAAATTTGGACTATAAATACCTTTCTGTATCCCCGAATATAGTCTACGACTGTTCATTTACGTTTTATCGAATATCTCGGTTCCTGAGCGAGATAGAGCCTTGAAATTTGGACTATAAATACCTTCTCGAAATTCCTCAACTTTCTGTATCCCCGAAAATATTCTACGACTTTTAGATCGGCTGCAACATCAAAAAGAAAAGTGTAAATTTACGTTTTATCGAATATCTCGGTTCCTGAGCGAGATAGAGCCTTGAAATTTGGACTATAAATACCTTTATGTATCCCCGAATATAGTCTACGACTGTTCATTTACGTTTTATCGAATATCTCGGTTCCTGAGCGAGTTAGAGCCTTGAAATTTGGACTATAAATACCTTTTCGAAATTCCTCAACTTTCTGTATCCCGGAATATAGTCTACGACTGTTCATTTACGTTTTATCGAATATCTCGGTTCCTGAGCGAGATAGAGCCTTGAAATTTGGACTATAAATACCTTCTCGAAATTCCTCAACTTTCTGTATCCCCGAAAATATTCTACGACTTTTAGATCGGCTGCAACATCAAAAAGAAAAGTGTAAATTTACGTTTTATCGAATATCTCGGTTCCTGAGCGAGATAGAGCCTTGAAATTTGGACTATAAATACCTTTATGTATCCCCGAATATAGTCTACGACTGTTCATTTACGTTTTATCGAATATCTCGGTTCCTGAGCGAGTTAGAGCCTTGAAATTTGGACTATAAATACCTTTTCGAAATTCCTCAACTTTCTGTATCCCGGAATATAGTCTACGACTGTTCATTTACGTTTTATCGAATATCTCGGTTCCTGAGCGAGATAGAGCCTTGAAATTTGGACTATAAATACCTTCTCGAAATTCCTCAACTTTCTGTATCCCCGAAAATATTCTACGACTTTTAGATCGGCTGCAACATCAAAAAGAAAAGTGTAAATTTACGTTTTATCGAATATCTCGGTTCCTGAGCGAGATAGAGCCTTGAAATTTGGACTATAAATACCTTTATGTATCCCCGAATATAGTCTACGACTGTTCATTTACGTTTTATCGAATATCTCGGTTCCTGAGCGAGTTAGAGCCTTGAAATTTGGACTATAAATACCTTTTCGAAATTCCTCAACTTTCTGTATCCCGGAATATAGTCTACGACTGTTCATTTACGTTTTATCGAATATCTCGGTTCCTGAGCGAGATAGAGCCTTGAAATTTGGACTATAAATACCTTCTCGAAATTCCTCAACTTTCTGTATCCCCGAAAATATTCTACGACTTTTAGATCGGCTGCAACATCAAAAAGAAAAGTGTAAATTTACGTTTTATCGAATATCTCGGTTCCTGAGCGAGATAGAGCCTTGAAATTTGGACTATAAATACCTTTCTGTATCCCCGAATATAGTCTACGACTGTTCATTTACGTTTTATCGAATATCTCGGTTCCTGAGCGAGATAGAGCCTTGAAATTTGGACTATAAATACCTTTTCGAAATTCCTCAACTTTCTGTATCCCCGAATATAGTCTACGACTGTTCATTTACGTTTTATCGAATATCTCGGTTCCTGAGCGAGATAGAGCCTTGAAATTTGGACTATAAATACCTTCTCGAAATTCCTCAACTTTCTGTATCCCCGAAAATATTCTACGACTTTTAGATCGGCTGCAACATCAAAAAGAAAAGTGTAAATTTACGTTTTATCGAATATCTCGGTTCCTGAGCGAGATAGAGCCTTGAAATTTGGACTATAAATACCTTTATGTATCCCCGAATATAGTCTACGACTGTTCATTTACGTTTTATCGAATATCTCGGTTCCTGAGCGAGTTAGAGCCTTGAAATTTGGACTATAAATACCTTTTCGAAATTCCTCAACTTTCTGTATCCCGGAATATAGTCTACGACTGTTCATTTACGTTTTATCGAATATCTCGGTTCCTGAGCGAGATAGAGCCTTGAAATTTGGACTATAAATACCTTCTCGAAATTCCTCAACTTTCTGTATCCCCGAAAATATTCTACGACTTTTAGATCGGCTGCAACATCAAAAAGAAAAGTGTAAATTTACGTTTTATCGAATATCTCGGTTCCTGAGCGAGATAGAGCCTTGAAATTTGGACTATAAATACCTTTCTGTATCCCCGAATATAGTCTACGACTGTTCATTTACGTTTTATCGAATATCTCGGTTCCTGAGCGAGATAGAGACTTGAAATTTGGACTATAAATACCTTTTCGAAATTCCTCAACTTTCTGTATCCCCGAATATAGTCTACGACTGTTCATTTACGTTTTATCGAATATCTCGGTTCCTGAGCGAGATAGAGCCTTGAAATTTGGACTATAAATACCTTCTCGAAATTCCTCAACTTTCTGTATCCCCGAAAATATTCTACGACTTTTAGATCGGCTGCAACATCAAAAAGAAAAGTGTAAATTTACGTTTTATCGAATATCTCGGTTCCTGAGCGAGATAGAGCCTTGAAATTTGGACTATAAATACCTTTCTGTATCCCCGAATATAGTCTACGACTGTTCATTTACGTTTTATCGAATATCTCGGTTCCTGAGCGAGATAGAGCCTTGAAATTTGGACTATAAATACCTTTCTGTATCCCCGAATATAGTCTACGACTGTTCATTTACGTTTTATCGAATATCTCGGTTCCTGAGCGAGATAGAGCCTTGAAATTTGGACTATAAATACCTTCTCGAAATTCCTCAACTTTCTGTATCCCCGAAAATATTCTACGACTTTTAGATCGGCTGCAACATCAAAAAGAAAAGTGTAAATTTACGTTTTATCGAATATCTCGGTTCCTGAGCGAGATAGAGCCTTGAAATTTGGACTATAAATACCTTTCTGTATCCCCGAATATAGTCTACGACTGTTCATTTACGTTTTATCGAATATCTCGGTTCCTGAGCGAGATAGAGCCTTGAAATTTGGACTATAAATACCTTCTCGAAATTCCTCAACTTTCTGTATCCCCGAAAATATTCTACGACTTTTAGATCGGCTGCAACATCAAAAAGAAAAGTGTAAATTTACGTTTTATCGAATATCTCGGTTCCTGAGCGAGATAGAGCCTTGAAATTTGGACTATAAATACCTTTATGTATCCCCGAATATAGTCTACGACTGTTCATTTACGTTTTATCGAATATCTCGGTTCCTGAGCGAGTTAGAGCCTTGAAATTTGGACTATAAATACCTTTTCGAAATTCCTCAACTTTCTGTATCCCGGAATATAGTCTACGACTGTTCATTTACGTTTTATCGAATATCTCGGTTCCTGAGCGAGATAGAGCCTTGAAATTTGGACTATAAATACCTTCTCGAAATTCCTCAACTTTCTGTATCCCCGAAAATATTCTACGACTTTTAGATCGGCTGCAACATCAAAAAGAAAAGTGTAAATTTACGTTTTATCGAATATCTCGGTTCCTGAGCGAGATAGAGCCTTGAAATTTGGACTATAAATACCTTTATGTATCCCCGAATATAGTCTACGACTGTTCATTTACGTTTTATCGAATATCTCGGTTCCTGAGCGAGTTAGAGCCTTGAAATTTGGACTATAAATACCTTTTCGAAATTCCTCAACTTTCTGTATCCCGGAATATAGTCTACGACTGTTCATTTACGTTTTATCGAATATCTCGGTTCCTGAGCGAGATAGAGCCTTGAAATTTGGACTATAAATACCTTCTCGAAATTCCTCAACTTTCTGTATCCCCGAAAATATTCTACGACTTTTAGATCGGCTGCAACATCAAAAAGAAAAGTGTAAATTTACGTTTTATCGAATATCTCGGTTCCTGAGCGAGATAGAGCCTTGAAATTTGGACTATAAATACCTTTCTGTATCCCCGAATATAGTCTACGACTGTTCATTTACGTTTTATCGAATATCTCGGTTCCTGAGCGAGATAGAGACTTGAAATTTGGACTATAAATACCTTTTCGAAATTCCTCAACTTTCTGTATCCCCGAATATAGTCTACGACTGTTCATTTACGTTTTATCGAATATCTCGGTTCCTGAGCGAGATAGAGCCTTGAAATTTGGACTATAAATACCTTCTCGAAATTCCTCAACTTTCTGTATCCCCGAAAATATTCTACGACTTTTAGATCGGCTGCAACATCAAAAAGAAAAGTGTAAATTTACGTTTTATCGAATATCTCGGTTCCTGAGCGAGATAGAGCCTTGAAATTTGGACTATAAATACCTTTCTGTATCCCCGAATATAGTCTACGACTGTTCATTTACGTTTTATCGAATATCTCGGTTCCTGAGCGAGATAGAGCCTTGAAATTTGGACTATAAATACCTTCTCGAAATTCCTCAACTTTCTGTATCCCCGAAAATATTCTACGACTTTTAGATCGGCTGCAACATCAAAAAGAAAAGTGTAAATTTACGTTTTATCGAATATCTCGGTTCCTGAGCGAGATAGAGCCTTGAAATTTGGACTATAAATACCTTTATGTATCCCCGAATATAGTCTACGACTGTTCATTTACGTTTTATCGAATATCTCGGTTCCTGAGCGAGATAGAGCCTTGAAATTTGGACTATAAATACCTTCTCGAAATTCCTCAACTTTCTGTATCCCCGAAAATATTCTACGACTTTTAGATCGGCTGCAACATCAAAAAGAAAAGTGTAAATTTACGTTTTATCGAATATCTCGGTTCCTGAGCGAGATAGAGCCTTGAAATTTGGACTATAAATACCTTTCTGTATCCCCGAATATAGTCTACGACTGTTCATTTACGTTTTATCGAATATCTCGGTTCCTGAGCGAGATAGAGCCTTGAAATTTGGACTATAAATACCTTCTCGAAATTCCTCAACTTTCTGTATCCCCGAAAATATTCTACGACTTTTAGATCGGCTGCAACATCAAAAAGAAAAGTGTAAATTTACGTTTTATCGAATATCTCGGTTCCTGAGCGAGATAGAGCCTTGAAATTTGGACTATAAATACCTTTATGTATCCCCGAATATAGTCTACGACTGTTCATTTACGTTTTATCGAATATCTCGGTTCCTGAGCGAGTTAGAGCCTTGAAATTTGGACTATAAATACCTTTTCGAAATTCCTCAACTTTCTGTATCCCGGAATATAGTCTACGACTGTTCATTTACGTTTTATCGAATATCTCGGTTCCTGAGCGAGATAGAGCCTTGAAATTTGGACTATAAATACCTTCTCGAAATTCCTCAACTTTCTGTATCCCCGAAAATATTCTACGACTTTTAGATCGGCTGCAACATCAAAAAGAAAAGTGTAAATTTACGTTTTATCGAATATCTCGGTTCCTGAGCGAGATAGAGCCTTGAAATTTGGACTATAAATACCTTTCTGTATCCCCGAATATAGTCTACGACTGTTCATTTACGTTTTATCGAATATCTCGGTTCCTGAGCGAGATAGAGACTTGAAATTTGGACTATAAATACCTTTTCGAAATTCCTCAACTTTCTGTATCCCCGAAAATATTCTACGACTTTTAGATCGGCTGCAACATCAAAAAGAAAAGTGTAAATTTACGTTTTATCGAATATCTCGGTTCCTGAGCGAGATAGAGCCTTGAAATTTGGACTATAAATACCTTTATGTATCCCCGAATATAGTCTACGACTGTTCATTTACGTTTTATCGAATATCTCGGTTCCTGAGCGAGTTAGAGCCTTGAAATTTGGACTATAAATACCTTCTCGAAATTCCTCAACTTTCTGTATCCCCGAAAATATTCTACGACTTTTAGATCGGCTGCAACATCAAAAAGAAAAGTGTAAATTTACGTTTTATCGAATATCTCGGTTCCTGAGCGAGATAGAGCCTTGAAATTTGGACTATAAATACCTTTCTGTATCCCCGAATATAGTCTACGACTGTTCATTTACGTTTTATCGAATATCTCGGTTCCTGAGCGAGATAGAGACTTGAAATTTGGACTATAAATACCTTTTCGAAATTCCTCAACTTTCTGTATCCCCGAATATAGTCTACGACTGTTCATTTACGTTTTATCGAATATCTCGGTTCCTGAGCGAGATAGAGCCTTGAAATTTGGACTATAAATACCTTCTCGAAATTCCTCAACTTTCTGTATCCCCGAAAATATTCTACGACTTTTAGATCGGCTGCAACATCAAAAAGAAAAGTGTAAATTTACGTTTTATCGAATATCTCGGTTCCTGAGCGAGATAGAGCCTTGAAATTTGGACTATAAATACCTTTATGTATCCCCGAATATAGTCTACGACTGTTCATTTACGTTTTATCGAATATCTCGGTTCCTGAGCGAGTTAGAGCCTTGAAATTTGGACTATAAATACCTTTTCGAAATTCCTCAACTTTCTGTATCCCGGAATATAGTCTACGACTGTTCATTTACGTTTTATCGAATATCTCGGTTCCTGAGCGAGATAGAGCCTTGAAATTTGGACTATAAATACCTTCTCGAAATTCCTCAACTTTCTGTATCCCCGAAAATATTCTACGACTTTTAGATCGGCTGCAACATCAAAAAGAAAAGTGTAAATTTACGTTTTATCGAATATCTCGGTTCCTGAGCGAGATAGAGCCTTGAAATTTGGACTATAAATACCTTTCTGTATCCCCGAATATAGTCTACGACTGTTCATTTACGTTTTATCGAATATCTCGGTTCCTGAGCGAGATAGAGACTTGAAATTTGGACTATAAATACCTTTTCGAAATTCCTCAACTTTCTGTATCCCCGAATATAGTCTACGACTGTTCATTTACGTTTTATCGAATATCTCGGTTCCTGAGCGAGATAGAGCCTTGAAATTTGGACTATAAATACCTTCTCGAAATTCCTCAACTTTCTGTATCCCCGAAAATATTCTACGACTTTTAGATCGGCTGCAACATCAAAAAGAAAAGTGTAAATTTACGTTTTATCGAATATCTCGGTTCCTGAGCGAGATAGAGCCTTGAAATTTGGACTATAAATACCTTTCTGTATCCCCGAATATAGTCTACGACTGTTCATTTACGTTTTATCGAATATCTCGGTTCCTGAGCGAGATAGAGCCTTGAAATTTGGACTATAAATACCTTTCTGTATCCCCGAATATAGTCTACGACTGTTCATTTACGTTTTATCGAATATCTCGGTTCCTGAGCGAGATAGAGCCTTGAAATTTGGACTATAAATACCTTCTCGAAATTCCTCAACTTTCTGTATCCCCGAAAATATTCTACGACTTTTAGATCGGCTGCAACATCAAAAAGAAAAGTGTAAATTTACGTTTTATCGAATATCTCGGTTCCTGAGCGAGATAGAGCCTTGAAATTTGGACTATAAATACCTTTCTGTATCCCCGAATATAGTCTACGACTGTTCATTTACGTTTTATCGAATATCTCGGTTCCTGAGCGAGATAGAGACTTGAAATTTGGACTATAAATACCTTTTCGAAATTCCTCAACTTTCTGTATCCCGGAATATAGTCTACGACTGTTCATTTACGTTTTATCGAATATCTCGGTTCCTGAGCGAGATAGAGCCTTGAAATTTGGACTATAAATACCTTCTCGAAATTCCTCAACTTTCTGTATCCCCGAAAATATTCTACGACTTTTAGATCGGCTGCAACATCAAAAAGAAAAGTGTAAATTTACGTTTTATCGAATATCTCGGTTCCTGAGCGAGATAGAGCCTTGAAATTTGGACTATAAATACCTTTCTGTATCCCCGAATATAGTCTACGACTGTTCATTTACGTTTTATCGAATATCTCGGTTCCTGAGCGAGATAGAGACTTGAAATTTGGACTATAAATACCTTTTCGAAATTCCTCAACTTTCTGTATCCCCGAATATAGTCTACGACTGTTCATTTACGTTTTATCGAATATCTCGGTTCCTGAGCGAGATAGAGCCTTGAAATTTGGACTATAAATACCTTCTCGAAATTCCTCAACTTTCTGTATCCCCGAAAATATTCTACGACTTTTAGATCGGCTGCAACATCAAAAAGAAAAGTGTAAATTTACGTTTTATCGAATATCTCGGTTCCTGAGCGAGATAGAGCCTTGAAATTTGGACTATAAATACCTTTATGTATCCCCGAATATAGTCTACGACTGTTCATTTACGTTTTATCGAATATCTCGGTTCCTGAGCGAGTTAGAGCCTTGAAATTTGGACTATAAATACCTTCTCGAAATTCCTCAACTTTCTGTATCCCCGAAAATATTCTACGACTTTTAGATCGGCTGCAACATCAAAAAGAAAAGTGTAAATTTACGTTTTATCGAATATCTCGGTTCCTGAGCGAGATAGAGCCTTGAAATTTGGACTATAAATACCTTTCTGTATCCCCGAATATAGTCTACGACTGTTCATTTACGTTTTATCGAATATCTCGGTTCCTGAGCGAGTTAGAGCCTTGAAATTTGGACTATAAATACCTTTTCGAAATTCCTCAACTTTCTGTATCCCGGAATATAGTCTACGACTGTTCATTTACGTTTTATCGAATATCTCGGTTCCTGAGCGAGTTAGAGCCTTGAAATTTGGACTATAAATACCTTTTCGAAATTCCTCAACTTTCTGTATCCCGGAATATAGTCTAAGACTGTTCATTTACGTTTTATCGAATATCTCGGTTCCTGAGCGAGTTAGAGCCTTGAAATTTGGACTATAAATACCTTTTCGAAAATCCTCAACTTTCTGTATCCCGGAATATAGTCTACGACTGTTCATTTACGTTTTATCGAATATCTCGGTTCCTGAGCGAGATAGAGCCTTGAAATTTGGACTATAAATACCTTCTCGAAATTCCTCAACTTTCTGTATCCCCGAAAATATTCTACGACTTTTAGATCGGCTGCAACATCAAAAAGAAAAGTGTAAATTTACGTTTTATCGAATATCTCGGTTCCTGAGCGAGATAGAGCCTTGAAATTTGGACTATAAATACCTTTATGTATCCCCGAATATAGTCTACGACTGTTCATTTACGTTTTATCGAATATCTCGGTTCCTGAGCGAGTTAGAGCCTTGAAATTTGGACTATAAATACCTTTTCGAAATTCCTCAACTTTCTGTATCCCGGAATATAGTCTACGACTGTTCATTTACGTTTTATCGAATATCTCGGTTCCTGAGCGAGATAGAGCCTTGAAATTTAAACTATAAATACCTTTTCGAAATTCCTCAACTTTCTGTATCCCCGAAAATATTCTACGACTTTTAGATCGGCTGCAACATCAAAAAGAAAAGTGTAAATTTACGTTTTATCGAATATCTCGGTTCCTGAGCGAGATAGAGCCTTGAAATTTGGACTATAAATACCTTTATGTATCCCCGAATATAGTCTACGACTGTTCATTTACGTTTTATCGAATATCTCGGTTCCTGAGCGAGTTAGAGCCTTGAAATTTGGACTATAAATACCTTTTCGAAATTCCTCAACTTTCTGTATCCCGGAATATAGTCTACGACTGTTCATTTACGTTTTATCGGATATCTCGGTTCCTGAGCGAGATAGAGCCTTGAAATTTGGACTATAAATACCTTCTCGAAATTCCTCAACTTTCTGTATCCCCGAAAATATTCTACGACTTTTAGATCGGCTGCAACATCAAAAAGAAAAGTGTAAATTTACGTTTTATCGAATATCTCGGTTCCTGAGCGAGATAGAGCCTTGAAATTTGGACTATAAATACCTTTCTGTATCCCCGAATATAGTCTACGACTGTTCATTTACGTTTTATCGAATATCTCGGTTCCTGAGCGAGATAGAGCCTTGAAATTTGGACTATAAATACCTTCTCGAAATTCCTCAACTTTCTGTATCCCCGAAAATATTCTACGACTTTTAGATCGGCTGCAACATCAAAAAGAAAAGTGTAAATTTACGTTTTATCGAATATCTCGGTTCCTGAGCGAGATAGAGCCTTGAAATTTGGACTATAAATACCTTTATGTATCCCCGAATATATTCTACGACTTTTAGATCGGCTGCAACATCAAAAAGAAAAGTGTAAATTTACGTTTTATCGAATATCTCGGTTCCTGAGCGAGATAGAGCCTTGAAATTTGGACTATAAATACCTTTCTGTATCCCCGAATATAGTCTACGACTGTTCATTTACGTTTTATCGAATATCTCGGTTCCTGAGCGAGTTAGAGCCTTGAAATTTGGACTATAAATACCTTTTCGAAATTCCTCAACTTTCTGTATCCCGGAATATAGTCTACGACTGTTCATTTACGTTTTATCGAATATCTCGGTTCCTGAGCGAGATAGAGCCTTGAAATTTGGACTATAAATACCTTCTCGAAATTCCTCAACTTTCTGTATCCCCGAAAATATTCTACGACTTTTAGATCGGCTGCAACATCAAAAAGAAAAGTGTAAATTTACGTTTTATCGAATATCTCGGTTCCTGAGCGAGATAGAGCCTTGAAATTTGGACTATAAATACCTTTCTGTATCCCCGAATATAGTCTACGACTGTTCATTTACGTTTTATCGAATATCTCGGTTCCTGAGCGAGTTAGAGCCTTGAAATTTGGACTATAAATACCTTTTCGAAATTCCTCAACTTTCTGTATCCCGGAATATAGTCTACGACTGTTCATTTACGTTTTATCGAATATCTCGGTTCCTGAGCGAGATATAGCCTTGAAATTTGGACTATAAATACCTTCTCGAAATTCCTCAACTTTCTGTATCCCCGAAAATATTCTACGACTTTTAGATCGGCTGCAACATCAAAAAGAAAAGTGTAAATTTACGTTTTATCGAATATCTCGGTTCCTGAGCGAGATAGAGCCTTGAAATTTGGACTATAAATACCTTTCTGTATCCCCGAATATAGTCTACGACTGTTCATTTACGTTTTATCGAATATCTCGGTTCCTGAGCGAGATAGAGCCTTGAAATTTGGACTATAAATACCTTCTCGAAATTCCTCAACTTTCTGTATCCCCGAAAATATTCTACGACTTTTAGATCGGCTGCAACATCAAAAAGAAAAGTGTAAATTTACGTTTTATCGAATATCTCGGTTCCTGAGCGAGATAGAGCCTTGAAATTTGGACTATAAATACCTTTATGTATCCCCGAATATATTCTACGACTTTTAGATCGGCTGCAACATCAAAAAGAAAAGTGTAAATTTACGTTTTATCGAATATCTCGGTTCCTGAGCGAGATAGAGCCTTGAAATTTGGACTATAAATACCTTTCTGTATCCCCGAATATAGTCTACGACTGTTCATTTACGTTTTATCGAATATCTCGGTTCCTGAGCGAGTTAGAGCCTTGAAATTTGGACTATAAATACCTTTTCGAAATTCCTCAACTTTCTGTATCCCGGAATATAGTCTACGACTGTTCATTTACGTTTTATCGAATATCTCGGTTCCTGAGCGAGATAGAGCCTTGAAATTTGGACTATAAATACCTTCTCGAAATTCCTCAACTTTCTGTATCCCCGAAAATATTCTACGACTTTTAGATCGGCTGCAACATCAAAAAGAAAAGTGTAAATTTACGTTTTATCGAATATCTCGGTTCCTGAGCGAGATAGAGCCTTGAAATTTGGACTATAAATACCTTTCTGTATCCCCGAATATAGTCTACGACTGTTCATTTACGTTTTATCGAATATCTCGGTTCCTGAGCGAGTTAGAGCCTTGAAATTTGGACTATAAATACCTTTTCGAAATTCCTCAACTTTCTGTATCCCGGAATATAGTCTACGACTGTTCATTTACGTTTTATCGAATATCTCGGTTCCTGAGCGAGATAGAGCCTTGAAATTTGGACTATAAATACCTTCTCGAAATTCCTCAACTTTCTGTATCCCCGAAAATATTCTACGACTTTTAGATCGGCTGCAACATCAAAAAGAAAAGTGTAAATTTACGTTTTATCGAATATCTCGGTTCCTGAGCGAGATAGAGCCTTGAAATTTGGACTATAAATACCTTTCTGTATCCCCGAATATAGTCTACGACTGTTCATTTACGTTTTATCGAATATCTCGGTTCCTGAGCGAGATAGAGCCTTGAAATTTGGACTATAAATACCTTCTCAAAATTCCTCAACTTTCTGTATCCCCGAAAATATTCTACGACTTTTAGATCGGCTGCAACATCAAAAAGAAAAGTGTAAATTTACGTTTTATCGAATATCTCGGTTCCTGAGCGAGATAGAGCCTTGAAATTTGGACTATAAATACCTTTCTGTATCCCCGAATATAGTCTACGACTGTTCATTTACGTTTTATCGAATATCTCGGTTCCTGAGCGAGATAGAGACTTGAAATTTGGACTATAAATACCTTTTCGAAATTCCTCAACTTTCTGTATCCCCGAATATAGTCTACGACTGTTCATTTACGTTTTATCGAATATCTCGGTTCCTGAGCGAGATAGAGCCTTGAAATTTGGACTATAAATACCTTTCTGTATCCCCGAATATAGTCTACGACTGTTCATTTACGTTTTATCGAATATCTCGGTTCCTGAGCGAGATAGAGACTTGAAATTTGGACTATAAATACCTTTTCGAAATTCCTCAACTTTCTGTATCCCCGAATATAGTCTACGACTGTTCATTTACGTTTTATCGAATATCTCGGTTCCTGAGCGAGATAGAGCCTTGAAATTTGGACTATAAATACCTTCTCGAAATTCCTCAACTTTCTGTATCCCCGAAAATATTCTACGACTTTTAGATCGGCTGCAACATCAAAAAGAAAAGTGTAAATTTACGTTTTATCGAATATCTCGGTTCCTGAGCGAGATAGAGCCTTGAAATTTGGACTATAAATACCTTTCTGTATCCCCGAATATAGTCTACGACTGTTCATTTACGTTTTATCGAATATCTCGGTTCCTGAGCGAGATAGAGCCTTGAAATTTGGACTATAAATACCTTCTCGAAATTCCTCAACTTTCTGTATCCCCGAAAATATTCTACGACTTTTAGATCGGCTGCAACATCAAAAAGAAAAGTGTAAATTTACGTTTTATCGAATATCTCGGTTCCTGAGCGAGATAGAGCCTTGAAATTTGGACTATAAATACCTTTATGTATCCCCGAATATATTCTACGACTTTTAGATCGGCTGCAACATCAAAAAGAAAAGTGTAAATTTACGTTTTATCGAATATCTCGGTTCCTGAGCGAGATAGAGCCTTGAAATTTGGACTATAAATACCTTTCTGTATCCCCGAATATAGTCTACGACTGTTCATTTACGTTTTATCGAATATCTCGGTTCCTGAGCGAGTTAGAGCCTTGAAATTTGGACTATAAATACCTTTTCGAAATTCCTCAACTTTCTGTATCCCGGAATATAGTCTACGACTGTTCATTTACGTTTTATCGAATATCTCGGTTCCTGAGCGAGATAGAGCCTTGAAATTTGGACTATAAATACCTTCTCGAAATTCCTCAACTTTCTGTATCCCCGAAAATATTCTACGACTTTTAGATCGGCTGCAACATCAAAAAGAAAAGTGTAAATTTACGTTTTATCGAATATCTCGGTTCCTGAGCGAGATAGAGCCTTGAAATTTGGACTATAAATACCTTTCTGTATCCCCGAATATAGTCTACGACTGTTCATTTACGTTTTATCGAATATCTCGGTTCCTGAGCGAGTTAGAGCCTTGAAATTTGGACTATAAATACCTTTTCGAAATTCCTCAACTTTCTGTATCCCGGAATATAGTCTACGACTGTTCATTTACGTTTTATCGAATATCTCGGTTCCTGAGCGAGATAGAGCCTTGAAATTTGGACTATAAATACCTTCTCGAAATTCCTCAACTTTCTGTATCCCCGAAAATATTCTACGACTTTTAGATCGGCTGCAACATCAAAAAGAAAAGTGTAAATTTACGTTTTATCGAATATCTCGGTTCCTGAGCGAGATAGAGCCTTGAAATTTGGACTATAAATACCTTTCTGTATCCCCGAATATAGTCTACGACTGTTCATTTACGTTTTATCGAATATCTCGGTTCCTGAGCGAGATAGAGCCTTGAAATTTGGACTATAAATACCTTCTCAAAATTCCTCAACTTTCTGTATCCCCGAAAATATTCTACGACTTTTAGATCGGCTGCAACATCAAAAAGAAAAGTGTAAATTTACGTTTTATCGAATATCTCGGTTCCTGAGCGAGATAGAGCCTTGAAATTTGGACTATAAATACCTTTCTGTATCCCCGAATATAGTCTACGACTGTTCATTTACGTTTTATCGAATATCTCGGTTCCTGAGCGAGATAGAGACTTGAAATTTGGACTATAAATACCTTTTCGAAATTCCTCAACTTTCTGTATCCCCGAATATAGTCTACGACTGTTCATTTACGTTTTATCGAATATCTCGGTTCCTGAGCGAGATAGAGCCTTGAAATTTGGACTATAAATACCTTTCTGTATCCCCGAATATAGTCTACGACTGTTCATTTACGTTTTATCGAATATCTCGGTTCCTGAGCGAGATAGAGACTTGAAATTTGGACTATAAATACCTTTTCGAAATTCCTCAACTTTCTGTATCCCCGAATATAGTCTACGACTGTTCATTTACGTTTTATCGAATATCTCGGTTCCTGAGCGAGATAGAGCCTTGAAATTTGGACTATAAATACCTTCTCGAAATTCCTCAACTTTCTGTATCCCCGAATATATTCTACGACTTTTAGATCGGCTGCAACATCAAAAAGAAAAGTGTAAATTTACGTTTTATCGAATATCTCGGTTCCTGAGCGAGATAGAGCCTTGAAATTTGGACTATAAATACCTTTATGTATCCCCGAATATAGTCTACGACTGTTCATTTACGTTTTATCGAATATCTCGGTTCCTGAGCGAGTTAGAGCCTTGAAATTTGGACTATAAATACCTTTTCGAAATTCCTCAACTTTCTGTATCCCGGAATATAGTCTACGACTGTTCATTTACGTTTTATCGAATATCTCGGTTCCTGAGCGAGATAGAGCCTTGAAATTTGGACTATAAATACCTTTCTGTATCCCCGAATATAGTCTACGACTGTTCATTTACGTTTTATCGAATATCTCGGTTCCTGAGCGAGATAGAGCCTTGAAATTTGGACTATAAATACCTTCTCGAAATTCCTCAACTTTCTGTATCCCCGAAAATATTCTACGACTTTTAGATCGGCTGCAACATCAAAAAGAAAAGTGTAAATTTACGTTTTATCGAATATCTCGGTTCCTGAGCGAGATAGAGCCTTGAAATTTGGACTATAAATACCTTTATGTATCCCCGAATATAGTCTACGACTGTTCATTTACGTTTTATCGAATATCTCGGTTCCTGAGCGAGTTAGAGCCTTGAAATTTGGACTATAAATACCATCTCGAAATTCCTCAACTTTCTGTATCCCCGAAAATATTCTACGACTTTTAGATCGGCTGCAACATCAAAAAGAAAAGTGTAAATTTACGTTTTATCGAATATCTCGGTTCCTGAGCGAGATAGAGCCTTGAAATTTGGACTATAAATACCTTTATGTATCCCCGAATATAGTCTACGACTGTTCATTTACGTTTTATCGAATATCTCGGTTCCTGAGCGAGTTAGAGCCTTGAAATTTGGACTATAAATACCTTTTCGAAATTCCTCAACTTTCTGTATCCCGGAATATAGTCTACGACTGTTCATTTACGTTTTATCGAATATCTCGGTTCCTGAGCGAGATAGAGCCTTGAAATTTGGACTATAAATACCTTCTCGAAATTCCTCAACTTTCTGTATCCCCGAAAATATTCTACGACTTTTAGATCGGCTGCAACATCAAAAAGAAAAGTGTAAATTTACGTTTTATCGAATATCTTGGTTCCTGAGCGAGATAGAGCCTTGAAATTTGGACTATAAATACCTTTATGTATCCCCGAATATAGTCTACGACTGTTCATTTACGTTTTATCGAATATCTCGGTTCCTGAGCGAGTTAGAGCCTTGAAATTTGGACTATAAATACCTTTTCGAAATTCCTCAACTTTCTGTATCCCGGAATATAGTCTACGACTGTTCATTTACGTTTTATCGAATATCTCGGTTCCTGAGCGAGATAGAGCCTTGAAATTTGGACTATAAATACCTTCTCGAAATTCCTCAACTTTCTGTATCCCCGAAAATATTCTACGACTTTTAGATCGGCTGCAACATCAAAAAGAAAAGTGTAAATTTACGTTTTATCGAATATCTCGGTTCCTGAGCGAGATAGAGCCTTGAAATTTGGACTATAAATACCTTTCTGTATCCCCGAATATAGTCTACGACTGTTCATTTACGTTTTATCGAATATCTCGGTTCCTGAGCGAGATAGAGCCTTGAAATTTGGACTATAAATACCTTTTCGAAATTCCTCAACTTTCTGTATCCCCGAATATAGTCTACGACTGTTCATTTACGTTTTATCGAATATCTCGGTTCCTGAGCGAGATAGAGCCTTGAAATTTGGACTATAAATACCTTCTCAAAATTCCTCAACTTTCTGTATCCCCGAAAATATTCTACGACTTTTAGATCGGCTGCAACATCAAAAAGAAAAGTGTAAATTTACGTTTTATCGAATATCTCGGTTCCTGAGCGAGATAGAGCCTTGAAATTTGGACTATAAATACCTTTCTGTATCCCCGAATATAGTCTACGACTGTTCATTTACGTTTTATCGAATATCTCGGTTCCTGAGCGAGATAGAGACTTGAAATTTGGACTATAAATACCTTTTCGAAATTCCTCAACTTTCTGTATCCCCGAATATAGTCTACGACTGTTCATTTACGTTTTATCGAATATCTCGGTTCCTGAGCGAGATAGAGCCTTGAAATTTGGACTATAAATACCTTTCTGTATCCCCGAATATAGTCTACGACTGTTCATTTACGTTTTATCGAATATCTCGGTTCCTGAGCGAGATAGAGACTTGAAATTTGGACTATAAATACCTTTTCGAAATTCCTCAACTTTCTGTATCCCCGAATATAGTCTACGACTGTTCATTTACGTTTTATCGAATATCTCGGTTCCTGAGCGAGATAGAGCCTTGAAATTTGGACTATAAATACCTTCTCGAAATTCCTCAACTTTCTGTATCCCCGAAAATATTCTACGACTTTTAGATCGGCTGCAACATCAAAAAGAAAAGTGTAAATTTACGTTTTATCGAATATCTCGGTTCCTGAGCGAGATAGAGCCTTGAAATTTGGACTATAAATACCTTTCTGTATCCCCGAATATAGTCTACGACTGTTCATTTACGTTTTATCGAATATCTCGGTTCCTGAGCGAGATAGAGCCTTGAAATTTGGACTATAAATACCTTCTCGAAATTCCTCAACTTTCTGTATCCCCGAAAATATTCTACGACTTTTAGATCGGCTGCAACATCAAAAAGAAAAGTGTAAATTTACGTTTTATCGAATATCTCGGTTCCTGAGCGAGATAGAGCCTTGAAATTTGGACTATAAATACCTTTATGTATCCCCGAATATATTCTACGACTTTTAGATCGGCTGCAACATCAAAAAGAAAAGTGTAAATTTACGTTTTATCGAATATCTCGGTTCCTGAGCGAGATAGAGCATAGAGCCTTGAAATTTGGACTATAAATACCTTTCTGTATCCCCGAATATAGTCTACGACTGTTCATTTACGTTTTATCGAATATCTCGGTTCCTGAGCGAGATAGAGCCTTGAAATTTGGACTATAAATACCTTCTCGAAATTCCTCAACTTTCTGTATCCCCGAAAATATTCTACGACTTTTAGATCGGCTGCAACATCAAAAAGAAAAGTGTAAATTTACGTTTTATCGAATATCTCGGTTCCTGAGCGAGATAGAGCCTTGAAATTTGGACTATAAATACCTTTATGTATCCCCGAATATAGTCTACGACTGTTCATTTACGTTTTATCGAATATCTCGGTTCCTGAGCGAGATAGAGACTTGAAATTTGGACTATAAATACCTTTTCGAAATTCCTCAACTTTCTGTATCCCCGAATATAGTCTACGACTGTTCATTTACGTTTTATCGAATATCTCGGTTCCTGAGCGAGATAGAGCCTTGAAATTTGGACTATAAATACCTTTTCGAAATTCCTCAACTTTCTGTATCCCGGAATATAGTCTACGACTGTTCATTTACGTTTTATCGAATATCTCGGTTCCTGAGCGAGATAGAGCCTTGAAATTTGGACTATAAATACCTTCTCGAAATTCCTCAACTTTCTGTATCCCCGAAAATATTCTACGACTTTTAGATCGGCTGCAACATCAAAAAGAAAAGTGTAAATTTACGTTTTATCGAATATCTCGGTTCCTGAGCGAGATAGAGCCTTGAAATTTGGACTATAAATACCTTTATGTATCCCCGAATATAGTCTACGACTGTTCATTTACGTTTTATCGAATATCTCGGTTCCTGAGCGAGTTAGAGCCTTGAAATTTGGACTATAAATACCTTTTCGAAATTCCTCAACTTTCTGTTTCCCGGAATATAGTCTACGACTGTTCATTTACGTTTTATCGAATATCTCGGTTCCTGAGCGAGATAGAGCCTTGAAATTTGGACTATAAATACCTTCTCGAAATTCCTCAACTTTCTGTATCCCCGAAAATATTCTACGACTTTTAGATCGGCTGCAACATCAAAAAGAAAAGTGTAAATTTACGTTTTATCGAATATCTCGGTTCCTGAGCGAGATAGAGCCTTGAAATTTGGACTATAAATACCTTTCTGTATCCCCGAATATAGTCTACGACTGTTCATTTACGTTTTATCGAATATCTCGGTTCCTGAGCGAGATAGAGACTTGAAATTTGGACTATAAATACCTTTTCGAAATTCCTCAACTTTCTGTATCCCCGAATATAGTCTACGACTGTTCATTTACGTTTTATCGAATATCTCGGTTCCTGAGCGAGATAGAGCCTTGAAATTTGGACTATAAATACCTTCTCGAAATTCCTCAACTTTCTGTATCCCCGAAAATATTCTACGACTTTTAGATCGGCTGCAACATCAAAAAGAAAAGTGTAAATTTACGTTTTATCGAATATCTCGGTTCCTGAGCGAGATAGAGCCTTGAAATTTGGACTATAAATACCTTTATGTATCCCCGAATATAGTCTACGACTGTTCATTTACGTTTTATCGAATATCTCGGTTCCTGAGCGAGTTAGAGCCTTGAAATTTGGACTATAAATACCTTTTCGAAATTCCTCAACTTTCTGTATCCCGGAATATAGTCTACGACTGTTCATTTACGTTTTATCGAATATCTCGGTTCCTGAGCGAGATAGAGCCTTGAAATTTGGACTATAAATACCTTCTCGAAATTCCTCAACTTTCTGTATCCCCGAAAATATTCTACGACTTTTAGATCGGCTGCAACATCAAAAAGAAAAGTGTAAATTTACGTTTTATCGAATATCTCGGTTCCTGAGCGAGATAGAGCCTTGAAATTTGGACTATAAATACCTTTATGTATCCCCGAATATAGTCTACGACTGTTCATTTACGTTTTATCGAATATCTCGGTTCCTGAGCGAGTTAGAGCCTTGAAATTTGGACTATAAATACCTTTTCGAAATTCCTCAACTTTCTGTATCCCGGAATATAGTCTACGACTGTTCATTTACGTTTTATCGAATATCTCGGTTCCTGAGCGAGATAGAGCCTTGAAATTTGGACTATAAATACCTTCTCGAAATTCCTCAACTTTCTGTATCCCCGAAAATATTCTACGACTTTTAGATCGGCTGCAACATCAAAAAGAAAAGTGTAAATTTACGTTTTATCGAATATCTCGGTTCCTGAGCGAGATAGAGCCTTGAAATTTGGACTATAAATACCTTTCTGTATCCCGGAATATAGTCTACGACTGTTCATTTACGTTTTATCGAATATCTCGGTTCCTGAGCGAGATAGAGCCTTGAAATTTGGACTATAAATACCTTCTCGAAATTCCTCAACTTTCTGTATCCCCGAAAATATTCTACGACTTTTAGATCGGCTGCAACATCAAAAAGAAAAGTGTAAATTTACGTTTTATCGAATATCTCGGTTCCTGAGCGAGATAGAGCCTTGAAATTTGGACTATAAATACCTTTATGTATCCCCGAATATAGTCTACGACTGTTCATTTACGTTTTATCGAATATCTCGGTTCCTGAGCGAGTTAGAGCCTTGAAATTTGGACTATAAATACCTTTTCGAAATTCCTCAACTTTCTGTATCCCGGAATATAGTCTACGACTGTTCATTTACGTTTTATCGAATATCTCGGTTCCTGAGCGAGATAGAGCCTTGAAATTTGGACTATAAATACCTTCTCGAAATTCCTCAACTTTCTGTATCCCCGAAAATATTCTACGACTTTTAGATCGGCTGCAACATCAAAAAGAAAAGTGTAAATTTACGTTTTATCGAATATCTCGGTTCCTGAGCGAGATAGAGCCTTGAAATTTGGACTATAAATACCTTTCTGTATCCCGGAATATAGTCTACGACTGTTCATTTACGTTTTATCGAATATCTCGGTTCCTGAGCGAGATAGAGCCTTGAAATTTGGACTATAAATACCTTCTCGAAATTCCTCAACTTTCTGTATCCCCGAAAATATTCTACGACTTTTAGATCGGCTGCAACATCAAAAAGAAAAGTGTAAATTTACGTTTTATCGAATATCTCGGTTCCTGAGCGAGATAGAGCCTTGAAATTTGGACTATAAATACCTTTATGTATCCCCGAATATAGTCTACGACTGTTCATTTACGTTTTATCGAATATCTCGGTTCCTGAGCGAGATAGAGACTTGAAATTTGGACTATAAATACCTTTTCGAAATTCCTCAACTTTCTGTATCCCCGAATATAGTCTACGACTGTTCATTTACGTTTTATCGAATATCTCGGTTCCTGAGCGAGATAGAGCCTTGAAATTTGGACTATAAATACCTTCTCGAAATTCCTCAACTTTCTGTATCCCCGAAAATATTCTACGACTTTTAGATCGGCTGCAACATCAAAAAGAAAAGTGTAAATTTACGTTTTATCGAATATCTCGGTTCCTGAGCGAGATAGAGCCTTGAAATTTGGACTATAAATACCTTTCTGTATCCCCGAATATAGTCTACGACTGTTCATTTACGTTTTATCGAAAATCTCGGTTCCTGAGCGAGATAGAGCCTTGAAATTTGGACTATAAATACCTTCTCGAAATTCCTCAACTTTCTGTATCCCGGAATATAGTCTACGACTGTTCATTTACGTTTTATCGAATATCTCGGTTCCTGAGCGAGATAGAGCCTTGAAATTTGGACTATAAATACCTTCTCGAAATTCCTCAACTTTCTGTATCCCCGAAAATATTCTACGACTTTTAGATCGGCTGCAACATCAAAAAGAAAAGTGTAAATTTACGTTTTATCGAATATCTCGGTTCCTGAGCGAGATAGAGCCTTGAAATTTGGACTATAAATACCTTTCTGTATCCCCGAATATAGTCTACGACTGTTCATTTACGTTTTATCGAATATCTCGGTTCCTGAGCGAGATAGAGACTTGAAATTTGGACTATAAATACCTTTTCGAAATTCCTCAACTTTCTGTATCCCCGAATATAGTCTACGACTGTTCATTTACGTTTTATCGAATATCTCGGTTCCTGAGCGAGATAGAGCCTTGAAATTTAGACTATAAATACCTTCTCGAAATTCCTCAACTTTCTGTATCCCCGAAAATATTCTACGACTTTTAGATCGGCTGCAACATCAAAAAGAAAAGTGTAAATTTACGTTTTATCGAATATCTCGGTTCCTGAGCGAGATAGAGCCTTGAAATTTGGACTATAAATACCTTTATGTATCCCCGAATATAGTCTACGACTGTTCATTTACGTTTTATCGAATATCTCGGTTCCTGAGCGAGATAGAGACTTGAAATTTGGACTATAAATACCTTTTCGAAATTCCTCAACTTTCTGTATCCCCGAATATAGTCTACGACTGTTCATTTACGTTTTATCGAATATCTCGGTTCCTGAGCGAGATAGAGCCTTGAAATTTGGACTATAAATACCTTCTCGAAATTCCTCAACTTTCTGTATCCCCGAAAATATTCTACGACTTTTAGATCGGCTGCAACATCAAAAAGAAAAGTGTAAATTTACGTTTTATCGAATATCTCGGTTCCTGAGCGAGATAGAGCCTTGAAATTTGGACTATAAATACCTTTCTGTATCCCCGAATATAGTCTACGACTGTTCATTTACGTTTTATCGAAAATCTCGGTTCCTGAGCGAGATAGAGCCTTGAAATTTGGACTATAAATACCTTCTCGAAATTCCTCAACTTTCTGTATCCCGGAATATAGTCTACGACTGTTCATTTACGTTTTATCGAATATCTCGGTTCCTGAGCGAGATAGAGCCTTGAAATTTGGACTATAAATACCTTCTCGAAATTCCTCAACTTTCTGTATCCCCGAAAATATTCTACGACTTTTAGATCGGCTGCAACATCAAAAAGAAAAGTGTAAATTTACGTTTTATCGAATATCTCGGTTCCTGAGCGAGATAGAGCCTTGAAATTTGGACTATAAATACCTTTATGTATCCCCGAATATAGTCTACGACTGTTCATTTACGTTTTATCGAATATCTCGGTTCCTGAGCGAGATAGAGACTTGAAATTTGGACTATAAATACCTTTTCGAAATTCCTCAACTTTCTGTATCCCCGAATATAGTCTACGACTGTTCATTTACGTTTTATCGAATATCTCGGTTCCTGAGCGAGATAGAGCCTTGAAATTTGGACTATAAATACCTTCTCGAAATTCCTCAACTTTCTGTATCCCCGAAAATATTCTACGACTTTTAGATCGGCTGCAACATCAAAAAGAAAAGTGTAAATTTACGTTTTATCGAATATCTCGGTTCCTGAGCGAGATAGAGCCTTGAAATTTGGACTATAAATACCTTTCTGTATCCCCGAATATAGTCTACGACTGTTCATTTACGTTTTATCGAAAATCTCGGTTCCTGAGCGAGATAGAGCCTTGAAATTTGGACTATAAATACCTTCTCGAAATTCCTCAACTTTCTGTATCCCGGAATATAGTCTACGACTGTTCATTTACGTTTTATCGAATATCTCGGTTCCTGAGCGAGATAGAGCCTTGAAATTTGGACTATAAATACCTTCTCGAAATTCCTCAACTTTCTGTATCCCCGAAAATATTCTACGACTTTTAGATCGGCTGCAACATCAAAAAGAAAAGTGTAAATTTACGTTTTATCGAATATCTCGGTTCCTGAGCGAGATAGAGCCTTGAAATTTGGACTATAAATACCTTTCTGTATCCCCGAATATAGTCTACGACTGTTCATTTACGTTTTATCGAATATCTCGGTTCCTGAGCGAGATAGAGACTTGAAATTTGGACTATAAATACCTTTTCGAAATTCCTCAACTTTCTGTATCCCCGAATATAGTCTACGACTGTTCATTTACGTTTTATCGAATATCTCGGTTCCTGAGCGAGATAGAGCCTTGAAATTTGGACTATAAATACCTTCTCGAAATTCCTCAACTTTCTGTATCCCCGAAAATATTCTACGACTTTTAGATCGGCTGCAACATCAAAAAGAAAAGTGTAAATTTACGTTTTATCGAATATCTCGGTTCCTGAGCGAGATAGAGCCTTGAAATTTGGACTATAAATACCTTTCTGTATCCCCGAATATAGTCTACGACTGTTCATTTACGTTTTATCGAATATCTCGGTTCCTGAGCGAGTTAGAGCCTTGAAATTTGGACTATAAATACCTTTTCGAAATTCCTCAACTTTCTGTATCCCCGAAAATATTCTACGACTTTTAGATCGGCTGCAACATCAAAAAGAAAAGTGTAAATTTACGTTTTATCGAATATCTCGGTTCCTGAGCGAGATAGAGCCTTGAAATTTGGACTATAAATACCTTTCTGTATCCCCGAATATAGTCTACGACTGTTCATTTACGTTTTATCGAATATCTCGGTTCCTGAGCGAGATAGAGCCTTGAAATTTGGACTATAAATACCTTCTCGAAATTCCTCAACTTTCTGTATCCCCGAATATAGTCTACGACTGTTCATTTACGTTTTATCGAATATCTCGGTTCCTGAGCGAGATAGAGCCTTGAAATTTGGACTATAAATACCTTCTCGAAATTCCTCAACTTTCTGTATCCCCGAATATAGTCTACGACTGTTCATTTACGTTTTATCGAATATCTCGGTTCCTGAGCGAGATAGAGCCTTGAAATTTGGACTATAAATACCTTTTCGAAATTCCTCAACTTTCTGTATCCCCGAATATAGTCTACGACTGTTCATTTACGTTTTATCGAATATCTCGGTTCCTGAGCGAGATAGAGCCTTGAAATTTGGACTATAAATACCTTTTCGAAATTCCTCAACTTTCTGTATCCCCGAATATAGTCTACGACTGTTCATTTACGACTATAAATACCTTTCTGTATCCCCGAATATAGTCTACGACTGTTCATTTACGTTTTATCGAATATCTCGGTTCCTGAGCGAGATAGAGCCTTGAAATTTGGACTATAAATACCTTCTCGAAATTCCTCAACTTTCTGTATCCCCGAAAATATTCTACGACTTTTAGATCGGCTGCAACATCAAAAAGAAAAGTGTAAATTTACGTTTTATCGAATATCTCGGTTCCTGAGCGAGATAGAGCCTTGAAATTTGGACTATAAATACCTTTATGTATCCCCGAATATAGTCTACGACTGTTCATTTACGTTTTATCGAATATCTCGGTTCCTGAGCGAGTTAGAGCCTTGAAATTTGGACTATAAATACCTTTTCGAAATTCCTCAACTTTCTGTATCCCGGAATATAGTCTACGACTGTTCATTTACGTTTTATCGAATATCTCGGTTCCTGAGCGAGATAGAGCCTTGAAATTTGGACTATAAATACCTTCTCGAAATTCCTCAACTTTCTGTATCCCCGAAAATATTCTACGACTTTTAGATCGGCTGCAACATCAAAAAGAAAAGTGTAAATTTACGTTTTATCGAATATCTCGGTTCCTGAGCGAGATAGAGCCTTGAAATTTGGACTATAAATACCTTTCTGTATCCCGGAATATAGTCTACGACTGTTCATTTACGTTTTATCGAATATCTCGGTTCCTGAGCGAGATAGAGCCTTGAAATTTGGACTATAAATACCTTCTCGAAATTCCTCAACTTTCTGTATCCCCGAAAATATTCTACGACTTTTAGATCGGCTGCAACATCAAAAAGAAAAGTGTAAATTTACGTTTTATCGAATATCTCGGTTCCTGAGCGAGATAGAGCCTTGAAATTTGGACTATAAATACCTTCTCGAAATTCCTCAACTTTCTGTATCCCCGAATATAGTCTACGACTGTTCATTTACGTTTTATCGAATATCTCGGTTCCTGAGCGAGATAGAGCCTTGAAATTTGGACTATAAATACCTTCTCGAAATTCCTCAACTTTCTGTATCCCCGAATATAGTCTACGACTGTTCATTTACGTTTTATCGAATATCTCGGTTCCTGAGCGAGATAGAGCCTTGAAATTTGGACTATAAATACCTTTTCGAAATTCCTCAACTTTCTGTATCCCCGAATATAGTCTACGACTGTTCATTTACGTTTTATCGAATATCTCGGTTCCTGAGCGAGATAGAGCCTTGAAATTTGGACTATAAATACCTTCTCGAAATTCCTCAACTTTCTGTATCCCCGAAAATATTCTACGACTTTTAGATCGGCTGCAACATCAAAAAGAAAAGTGTAAATTTACGTTTTATCGAATATCTCGGTTCCTGAGCGAGATAGAGCCTTGAAATTTGGACTATAAATACCTTTTCGAAATTCCTCAACTTTCTGTATCCCGGAATATAGTCTACGACTGTTCATTTACGTTTTATCGAATATCTCGGTTCCTGAGCGAGATAGAGCCTTGAAATTTGGACTATAAATACCTTCTCGAAATTCCTCAACTTTCTGTATCCCCGAAAATATTCTACGACTTTTAGATCGGCTGCAACATCAAAAAGAAAAGTGTAAATTTACGTTTTATCGAATATCTCGGTTCCTGAGCGAGATAGAGCCTTGAAATTTGGACTATAAATACCTTTATGTATCCCCGAATATAGTCTACGACTGTTCATTTACGTTTTATCGAATATCTCGGTTCCTGAGCGAGTTAGAGCCTTGAAATTTGGACTATAAATACCTTTTCGAAATTCCTCAACTTTCTGTATCCCGGAATATAGTCTACGACTGTTCATTTACGTTTTATCGAATATCTCGGTTCCTGAGCGAGATAGAGCCTTGAAATTTGGACTATAAATACCTTTTCGAAATTCCTCAACTTTCTGTATCCCGGAATATAGTCTACGACTGTTCATTTACGTTTTATCGAATATCTCGGTTCCTGAGCGAGATAGAGCCTTGAAATTTGGACTATAAATACCTTCTCGAAATTCCTCAACTTTCTGTATCCCCGAAAATATTCTACGACTTTTAGATCGGCTGCAACATCAAAAAGAAAAGTGTAAATTTACGTTTTATCGAATATCTCGGTTCCTGAGCGAGATAGAGCCTTGAAATTTGGACTATAAATACCTTTCTGTATCCCCGAATATAGTCTACGACTGTTCATTTACGTTTTATCGAATATCTCGGTTCCTGAGCGAGATAGAGACTTGAAATTTGGACTATAAATACCTTTTCGAAATTCCTCAACTTTCTGTATCCCCGAATATAGTCTACGACTGTTCATTTACGTTTTATCGAATATCTCGGTTCCTGAGCGAGATAGAGCCTTGAAATTTGGACTATAAATACCTTCTCGAAATTCCTCAACTTTCTGTATCCCCGAAAATATTCTACGACTTTTAGATCGGCTGCAACATCAAAAAGAAAAGTGTAAATTTACGTTTTATCGAATATCTCGGTTCCTGAGCGAGATAGAGCCTTGAAATTAGGACTATAAATACCTTTATGTATCCCCGAATATAGTCTACGACTGTTCATTTACGTTTTATCGAATATCTCGGTTCCTGAGCGAGTAAGAGCCTTGAAATTTGGACTATAAATACCTTTTCGAAATTCCTCAACTTTCTGTATCCCGGAATATAGTCTACGACTGTTCATTAACGTTTTATCGAATATCTCGGTTCCTGAGCGAGTTAGAGCCTTGAAATTTGGACTATAAATACCTTTTCGAAATTCCTCAACTTTCTGTATCCCGGAATATAGTCTACGACTGTTCATTTACGTTTTATCGAATATCTCGGTTCCTGAGCGAGATAGAGCCTTGAAATTTGGACTATAAATACCTTCTCGAAATTCCTCAACTTTCTGTATCCCCGAAAATATTCTACGACTTTTAGATCGGCTGCAACATCAAAAAGAAAAGTGTAAATTTACGTTTTATCGAATATCTCGGTTCCTGAGCGAGATAGAGCCTTGAAATTTGGACTATAAATACCTTTATGTATCCCCGAATATAGTCTACGACTGTTCATTTACGTTTTATCGAATATCTCGGTTCCTGAGCGAGTTAGAGCCTTGAAATTTGGACTATAAATACCTTTTCGAAATTCCTCAACTTTCTGTATCCCGGAATATAGTCTACGACTGTTCATTTACGTTTTATCGAATATCTCGGTTCCTGAGCGAGATAGAGCCTTGAAATTTAGACTATAAATACCTTCTCGAAATTCCTCAACTTTCTGTATCCCCGAAAATATTCTACGACTTTTAGATCGGCTGCAACATCAAAAAGAAAAGTGTAAATTTACGTTTTATCGAATATCTCGGTTCCTGAGCGATATAGAGCCTTGAAATTTGGACTATAAATACCTTTCTGTATCCCCGAATATAGTCTACGACTGTTCATTTACGTTTTATCGAATATCTCGGTTCCTGAGCGAGTTAGAGCCTTGAAATTTGGACTATAAATACCTTTTCGAAATTCCTCAACTTTCTGTATCCCGGAATATAGTCTACGACTGTTCATTTACGTTTTATCGAATATCTCGGTTCCTGAGCGAGTTAGAGCCTTGAAATTTGGACTATAAATACCTTTTCGAAATTCCTCAACTTTCTGTATCCCGGAATATAGTCTACGACTGTTCATTTACGTTTTATCGAATATCTCGGTTCCTGAGCGAGATAGAGCCTTGAAATTTGGACTATAAATACCTTTATGTATCCCCGAATATAGTCTACGACTGTTCATTTACGTTTTATCGAATATCTCGGTTCCTGAGCGAGTTAGAGCCTTGAAATTTGGACTATAAATACCTTTTCGAAATTCCTCAACTTTCTGTATCCCGGAATATAGTCTACGACTGTTCATTTACGTTTTATCGAATATCTCGGTTCCTGAGCGAGATAGAGCCTTGAAATTTGGACTATAAATACCTTTCTGTATCCCCGAATATAGTCTACGACTGTTCATTTACGTTTTATCGAATATCTCGGTTCCTGAGCGAGTTAGAGCCTTGAAATTTGGACTATAAATACCTTTTCGAAATTCCTCAACTTTCTGTATCCCGGAATATAGTCTACGACTGTTCATTTACGTTTTATCGAATATCTCGGTTCCTGAGCGAGATAGAGCCTTGAAATTTGGACTATAAATACCTTCTCGAAATTCCTCAACTTTCTGTATCCCCGAAAATATTCTACGACTTTTAGATCGGCTGCAACATCAAAAAGAAAAGTGTAAATTTACGTTTTATCGAATATCTCGGTTCCTGAGCGAGATAGAGCCTTGAAATTTGGACTATAAATACCTTTCTGTATCCCCGAATATAGTCTACGACTGTTCATTTACGTTTTATCGAATATCTCGGTTCCTGAGCGAGATAGAGCCTTGAAATTTGGACTATAAATACCTTCTCGAAATTCCTCAACTTTCTGTATCCCCGAAAATATTCTACGACTTTTAGATCGGCTGCAACATCAAAAAGAAAAGTGTAAATTTACGTTTTATCGAATATCTCGGTTCCTGAGCGAGATAGAGCCTTGAAATTTGGACTATAAATACCTTTCTGTATCCCCGAATATAGTCTACGACTGTTCATTTACGTTTTATCGAATATCTCGGTTCCTGAGCGAGATAGAGCCTTGAAATTTGGACTATAAATACCTTCTCGAAATTCCTCAACTTTCTGTATCCCCGAAAATATTCTACGACTTTTAGATCGGCTGCAACATCAAAAAGAAAAGTGTAAATTTACGTTTTATCGAATATCTCGGTTCCTGAGCGAGATAGAGCCTTGAAATTTGGACTATAAATACCTTTATGTATCCCCGAATATAGTCTACGACTGTTCATTTACGTTTTATCGAATATCTCGGTTCCTGAGCGAGTTAGAGCCTTGAAATTTGGACTATAAATACCTTTTCGAAATTCCTCAACTTTCTGTATCCCGGAATATAGTCTACGACTGTTCATTTACGTTTTATCGAATATCTCGGTTCCTGAGCGAGATAGAGCCTTGAAATTTGGACTATAAATACCTTCTCGAAATTCCTCAACTTTCTGTATCCCCGAAAATATTCTACGACTTTTAGATCGGCTGCAACATCAAAAAGAAAAGTGTAAATTTACGTTTTATCGAATATCTCGGTTCCTGAGCGAGATAGAGCCTTGAAATTTGGACTATAAATACCTTTATGTATCCCCGAATATAGTCTACGACTGTTCATTTACGTTTTATCGAATATCTCGGTTCCTGAGCGAGTTAGAGCCTTGAAATTTGGACTATAAATACCTTTTCGAAATTCCTCAACTTTCTGTATCCCGGAATATAGTCTACGACTGTTCATTTACGTTTTATCGAATATCTCGGTTCCTGAGCGAGATAGAGCCTTGAAATTTGGACTATAAATACCTTTTCGAAATTCGTCAACTTTCTGTATCCCGGAATATAGTCTACGACTGTTCATTTACGTTTTATCGAATATCTCGGTTCCTGAGCGAGATAGAGCCTTGAAATTTGGACTATAAATACCTTCTCGAAATTCCTCAACTTTCTGTATCCCCGAAAATATTCTACGACTTTTAGATCGGCTGCAACATCAAAAAGAAAAGTGTAAATTTACGTTTTATCGAATATCTCGGTTCCTGAGCGAGATAGAGCCTTGAAATTTGGACTATAAATACCTTTATGTATCCCCGAATATAGTCTACGACTGTTCATTTACGTTTTATCGAATATCTCGGTTCCTGAGCGAGTAAGAGCCTTGAAATTTGGACTATCAATACCTTTTCGAAATTCCTCAACTTTCTGTATCCCGGAATATAGTCTACGACTGTTCATTTACGTTTTATCGAATATCTCGGTTCCTGAGCGAGATAGAGCCTTGAAATTTAGACTATAAATACCTTCTCGAAATTCCTCAACTTTCTGTATCCCCGAAAATATTCTACGACTTTTAGATCGGCTGCAACATCAAAAAGAAAAGTGTAAATTTACGTTTTATCGAATATCTCGGTTCCTGAGCGAGATAGAGCCTTGAAATTTGGACTATAAATACCTTTATGTATCCCCGAATATAGTCTACGACTGTTCATTTACGTTTTATCGAATATCTCGGTTCCTGAGCGAGTAAGAGCCTTGAAATTTGGACTATAAATACCTTTTCGAAATTCCTCAACTTTCTGTATCCCGGAATATAGTCTACGACTGTTCATTTACGTTTTATCGAATATCTCGGTTCCTGAGCGAGATAGAGCCTTGAAATTTAGACTATAAATACCTTCTCGAAATTCCTCAACTTTCTGTATCCCCGAAAATATTCTACGACTTTTAGATCGGCTGCAACATCAAAAAGAAAAGTGTAAATTTACGTTTTATCGAATATCTCGGTTCCTGAGCGAGATAGAGCCTTGAAATTTGGACTATAAATACCTTTCTGTATCCCCGAATATAGTCTACGACTGTTCATTTACGTTTTATCGAATATCTCGGTTCCTGAGCGAGATAGAGCCTTGAAATTTGGACTATAAATACCTTCTCGAAATTCCTCAACTTTCTGTATCCCCGAAAATATTCTACGACTTTTAGATCGGCTGCAACATCAAAAAGAAAAGTGTAAATTTACGTTTTATCGAATATCTCGGTTCCTGAGCGAGATAGAGCCTTGAAATTTGGACTATAAATACCTTTCTGTATCCCCGAATATAGTCTACGACTGTTCATTTACGTTTTATCGAATATCTCGGTTCCTGAGCGAGTTAGAGCCTTGAAATTTGGACTATAAATACCTTTTCGAAATTCCTCAACTTTCTGTATCCCGGAATATAGTCTACGACTGTTCATTTACGTTTTATCGAATATCTCGGTTCCTGAGCGAGATAGAGCCTTGAAATTTGGACTATAAATACCTTCTCGAAATTCCTCAACTTTCTGTATCCCCGAAAATATTCTACGACTTTTAGATCGGCTGCAACATCAAAAAGAAAAGTGTAAATTTACGTTTTATCGAATATCTCGGTTCCTGAGCGAGATAGAGCCTTGAAATTTGGACTATAAATACCTTTATGTATCCCCGAATATAGTCTACGACTGTTCATTTACGTTTTATCGAATATCTCGGTTCCTGAGCGAGTTAGAGCCTTGAAATTTGGACTATAAATACCTTTTCGAAATTCCTCAACTTTCTGTATCCCGGAATATAGTCTACGACTGTTCATTTACGTTTTATCGAATATCTCGGTTCCTGAGCGAGATAGAGCCTTGAAATTTGGACTATAAATACCTTCTCGAAATTCCTCAACTTTCTGTATCCCCGAAAATATTCTACGACTTTTAGATCGGCTGCAACATCAAAAAGAAAAGTGTAAATTTACGTTTTATCGAATATCTCGGTTCCTGAGCGAGATAGAGCCTTGAAATTTGGACTATAAATACCTTTCTGTATCCCCGAATATAGTCTACGACTGTTCATTTACGTTTTATCGAATATCTCGGTTCCTGAGCGAGATAGAGCCTTGAAATTTAGACTATAAATACCTTCTCGAAATTCCTCAACTTTCTGTATCCCCGAAAATATTCTACGACTTTTAGATCGGCTGCAACATCAAAAAGAAAAGTGTAAATTTACGTTTTATCGAATATCTCGGTTCCTGAGCGAGATAGAGCCTTGAAATTTGGACTATAAATACCTTTCTGTATCCCCGAATATAGTCTACGACTGTTCATTTACGTTTTATCGAATATCTCGGTTCCTGAGCGAGATAGAGCCTTGAAATTTGGACTATAAATACCTTCTCGAAATTCCTCAACTTTCTGTATCCCCGAAAATATTCTACGACTTTTAGATCGGCTGCAACATCAAAAAGAAAAGTGTAAATTTACGTTTTATCGAATATCTCGGTTCCTGAGCGAGATAGAGCCTTGAAATTTGGACTATAAATACCTTTCTGTATCCCCGAATATAGTCTACGACTGTTCATTTACGTTTTATCGAATATCTCGGTTCCTGAGCGAGTTAGAGCCTTGAAATTTGGACTATAAATACCTTTTCGAAATTCCTCAACTTTCTGTATCCCGGAATATAGTCTACGACTGTTCATTTACGTTTTATCGAATATCTCGGTTCCTGAGCGAGATAGAGCCTTGAAATTTGGACTATAAATACCTTCTCGAAATTCCTCAACTTTCTGTATCCCCGAAAATATTCTACGACTTTTAGATCGGCTGCAACATCAAAAAGAAAAGTGTAAATTTACGTTTTATCGAATATCTCGGTTCCTGAGCGAGATAGAGCCTTGAAATTTGGACTATAAATACCTTTATGTATCCCCGAATATAGTCTACGACTGTTCATTTACGTTTTATCGAATATCTCGGTTCCTGAGCGAGTTAGAGCCTTGAAATTTGGACTATAAATACCTTTTCGAAATTCCTCAACTTTCTGTATCCCGGAATATAGTCTACGACTGTTCATTTACGTTTTATCGAATATCTCGGTTCCTGAGCGAGATAGAGCCTTGAAATTTGGACTATAAATACCTTCTCGAAATTCCTCAACTTTCTGTATCCCCGAAAATATTCTACGACTTTTAGATCGGCTGCAACATCAAAAAGAAAAGTGTAAATTTACGTTTTATCGAATATCTCGGTTCCTGAGCGAGATAGAGCCTTGAAATTTGGACTATAAATACCTTTCTGTATCCCCGAATATAGTCTACGACTGTTCATTTACGTTTTATCGAATATCTCGGTTCCTGAGCGAGTTAGAGCCTTGAAATTTGGACTATAAATACCTTTTCGAAATTCCTCAACTTTCTGTATCCCGGAATATAGTCTACGACTGTTCATTTACGTTTTATCGAATATCTCGGTTCCTGAGCGAGATAGAGCCTTGAAATTTGGACTATAAATACCTTCTCGAAATTCCTCAACTTTCTGTATCCCCGAAAATATTCTACGACTTTTAGATCGGCTGCAACATCAAAAAGAAAAGTGTAAATTTACGTTTTATCGAATATCTCGGTTCCTGAGCGAGATAGAGCCTTGAAATTTGGACTATAAATACCTTTATGTATCCCCGAATATAGTCTACGACTGTTCATTTACGTTTTATCGAATATCTCGGTTCCTGAGCGAGTTAGAGCCTTGAAATTTGGACTATAAATACCTTTTCGAAATTCCTCAACTTTCTGTATCCCGGAATATAGTCTACGACTGTTCATTTACGTTTTATCGAATATCTCGGTTCCTGAGCGAGATAGAGCCTTGAAATTTAGACTATAAATACCTTCTCGAAATTCCTCAACTTTCTGTATCCCCGAAAATATTCTACGACTTTTAGATCGGCTGCAACATCAAAAAGAAAAGTGTAAATTTACGTTTTATCGAATATCTCGGTTCCTGAGCGAGATAGAGCCTTGAAATTTGGACTATAAATACCTTTCTGTATCCCCGAATATAGTCTACGACTGTTCATTTACGTTTTATCGAATATCTCGGTTCCTGAGCGAGTTAGAGCCTTGAAATTTGGACTATAAATACCTTTTCGAAATTCCTCAACTTTCTGTATCCCGGAATATAGTCTACGACTGTTCATTTACGTTTTATCGAATATCTCGGTTCCTGAGCGAGTTAGAGCCTTGAAATTTGGACTATAAATACCTTTTCGAAATTCCTCAACTTTCTGTATCCCGGAATATAGTCTACGACTGTTCATTTACGTTTTATCGAATATCTCGGTTCCTGAGCGAGATAGAGCCTTGAAATTTGGACTATAAATACCTTCTCGAAATTCCTCAACTTTCTGTATCCCCGAAAATATTCTACGACTTTTAGATCGGCTGCAACATCAAAAAGAAAAGTGTAAATTTACGTTTTATCGAATATCTCGGTTCCTGAGCGAGATAGAGCCTTGAAATTTGGACTATAAATACCTTTCTGTATCCCCGAATATAGTCTACGACTGTTCATTTACGTTTTATCGAATATCTCGGTTCCTGAGCGAGTTAGAGCCTTGAAATTTGGACTATAAATACCTTTTCGAGATTCCTCAACTTTCTGTATCCCGGAATATAGTCTACGACTGTTCATTTACGTTTTATCGAATATCTCGGTTCCTGAGCGAGATAGAGCCTTGAAATTTAGACTATAAATACCTTCTCGAAATTCCTCAACTTTCTGTATCCCCGAAAATATTCTACGACTTTTAGATCGGCTGCAACATCAAAAAGAAAAGTGTAAATTTACGTTTTATCGAATATCTCGGTTCCTGAGCGAGATAGAGCCTTGAAATTTGGACTATAAATACCTTTCTGTATCCCCGAATATAGTCTACGACTGTTCATTTACGTTTTATCGAATATCTCGGTTCCTGAGCGAGATAGAGCCTTGAAATTTGGACTATAAATACCTTCTCGAAATTCCTCAACTTTCTGTATCCCCGAAAATATTCTACGACTTTTAGATCGGCTGCAACATCAAAAAGAAAAGTGTAAATTTACGTTTTATCGAATATCTCGGTTCCTGAGCGAGATAGAGCCTTGAAATTTGGACTATAAATACCTTTCTGTATCCCCGAATATAGTCTACGACTGTTCATTTACGTTTTATCGAATATCTCGGTTCCTGAGCGAGTTAGAGCCTTGAAATTTGGACTATAAATACCTTTTCGAAATTCCTCAACTTTCTGTATCCCGGAATATAGTCTACGACTGTTCATTTACGTTTTATCGAATATCTCGGTTCCTGAGCGAGATAGAGCCTTGAAATTTGGACTATAAATACCTTCTCGAAATTCCTCAACTTTCTGTATCCCCGAAAATATTCTACGACTTTTAGATCGGCTGCAACATCAAAAAGAAAAGTGTAAATTTACGTTTTATCGAATATCTCGGTTCCTGAGCGAGATAGAGCCTTGAAATTTGGACTATAAATACCTTTATGTATCCCCGAATATAGTCTACGACTGTTCATTTACGTTTTATCGAATATCTCGGTTCCTGAGCGAGTTAGAGCCTTGAAATTTGGACTATAAATACCTTTTCGAAATTCCTCAACTTTCTGTATCCCGGAATATAGTCTACGACTGTTCATTTACGTTTTATCGAATATCTCGGTTCCTGAGCGAGATAGAGCCTTGAAATTTGGACTATAAATACCTTCTCGAAATTCCTCAACTTTCTGTATCCCCGAAAATATTCTACGACTTTTAGATCGGCTGCAACATCAAAAAGAAAAGTGTAAATTTACGTTTTATCGAATATCTCGGTTCCTGAGCGAGATAGAGCCTTGAAATTTGGACTATAAATACCTTTCTGTATCCCCGAATATAGTCTACGACTGTTCATTTACGTTTTATCGAATATCTCGGTTCCTGAGCGAGTTAGAGCCTTGAAATTTGGACTATAAATACCTTTTCGAAATTCCTCAACTTTCTGTATCCCGGAATATAGTCTACGACTGTTCATTTACGTTTTATCGAATATCTCGGTTCCTGAGCGAGATAGAGCCTTGAAATTTGGACTATAAATACCTTCTCGAAATTCCTCAACTTTCTGTATCCCCGAAAATATTCTACGACTTTTAGATCGGCTGCAACATCAAAAAGAAAAGTGTAAATTTACGTTTTATCGAATATCTCGGTTCCTGAGCGAGATAGAGCCTTGAAATTTGGACTATAAATACCTTTATGTATCCCCGAATATAGTCTACGACTGTTCATTTACGTTTTATCGAATATCTCGGTTCCTGAGCGAGTTAGAGCCTTGAAATTTGGACTATAAATACCTTTTCGAAATTCCTCAACTTTCTGTATCCCGGAATATAGTCTACGACTGTTCATTTACGTTTTATCGAATATATCGGTTCCTGAGCGAGATAGAGCCTTGAAATTTAGACTATAAATACCTTCTCGAAATTCCTCAACTTTCTGTATCCCCGAAAATATTCTACGACTTTTAGATCGGCTGCAACATCAAAAAGAAAAGTGTAAATTTACGTTTTATCGAATATCTCGGTTCCTGAGCGAGATAGAGCCTTGAAATTTGGACTATAAATACCTTTCTGTATCCCCGAATATAGTCTACGACTGTTCATTTACGTTTTATCGAATATCTCGGTTCCTGAGCGAGTTAGAGCCTTGAAATTTGGACTATAAATACCTTTTCGAAATTCCTCAACTTTCTGTATCCCGGAATATAGTCTACGACTGTTCATTTACGTTTTATCGAATATCTCGGTTCCTGAGCGAGATAGAGCCTTGAAATTTGGACTATAAATACCTTCTCGAAATTCCTCAACTTTCTGTATCCCCGAAAATATTCTACGACTTTTAGATCGGCTGCAACATCAAAAAGAAAAGTGTAAATTTACGTTTTATCGAATATCTCGGTTCCTGAGCGAGATAGAGCCTTGAAATTTGGACTATAAATACCTTTATGTATCCCCGAATATAGTCTACGACTGTTCATTTACGTTTTATCGAATATCTCGGTTCCTGAGCGAGTTAGAGCCTTGAAATTTGGACTATAAATACCTTTTCGAAATTCCTCAACTTTCTGTATCCCGGAATATAGTCTACGACTGTTCATTTACGTTTTATCGAATATATCGGTTCCTGAGCGAGATAGAGCCTTGAAATTTAGACTATAAATACCTTCTCGAAATTCCTCAACTTTCTGTATCCCCGAAAATATTCTACGACTTTTAGATCGGCTGCAACATCAAAAAGAAAAGTGTAAATTTACGTTTTATCGAATATCTCGGTTCCTGAGCGAGATAGAGCCTTGAAATTTGGACTATAAATACCTTTCTGTATCCCCGAATATAGTCTACGACTGTTCATTTACGTTTTATCGAATATCTCGGTTCCTGAGCGAGTTAGAGCCTTGAAATTTGGACTATAAATACCTTTTCGAAATTCCTCAACTTTCTGTATCCCGGAATATAGTCTACGACTGTTCATTTACGTTTTATCGAATATCTCGGTTCCTGAGCGAGTTAGAGCCTTGAAATTTGGACTATAAATACCTTTTCGAAATTCCTCAACTTTCTGTATCCCGGAATATAGTCTACGACTGTTCATTTACGTTTTATCGAATATCTCGGTTCCTGAGCGAGATAGAGCCTTGAAATTTGGACTATAAATACCTTCTCGAAATTCCTCAACTTTCTGTATCCCCGAAAATATTCTACGACTTTTAGATCGGCTGCAACATCAAAAAGAAAAGTGTAAATTTACGTTTTATCGAATATCTCGGTTCCTGAGCGAGATAGAGCCTTGAAATTTGGACTATAAATACCTTTATGTATCCCCGAATATAGTCTACGACTGTTCATTTACGTTTTATCGAATATCTCGGTTCCTGAGCGAGTTAGAGCCTTGAAATTTGGACTATAAATACCTTTTCGAAATTCCTCAACTTTCTGTATCCCGGAATATAGTCTACGACTGTTCATTTACGTTTTATCGAATATCTCGGTTCCTGAGCGAGATAGAGCCTTGAAATTTGGACTATAAATACCTTCTCGAAATTCCTCAACTTTCTGTATCCCCGAAAATATTCTACGACTTTTAGATCGGCTGCAACATCAAAAAGAAAAGTGTAAATTTACGTTTTATCGAATATCTCGGTTCCTGAGCGAGATAGAGCCTTGAAATTTGGACTATAAATACCTTTATGTATCCCCGAATATAGTCTACGACTGTTCATTTACGTTTTATCGAATATCTCGGTTCCTGAGCGAGTTAGAGCCTTGAAATTTGGACTATAAATACCTTTTCGAAATTCCTCAACTTTCTGTATCCCGGAATATAGTCTACGACTGTTCATTTACGTTTTATCGAATATCTCGGTTCCTGAGCGAGATAGAGCCTTGAAATTTGGACTATAAATACCTTCTCGAAATTCCTCAACTTTCTGTATCCCCGAAAATATTCTACGACTTTTAGATCGGCTGCAACATCAAAAAGAAAAGTGTAAATTTACGTTTTATCGAATATCTCGGTTCCTGAGCGAGATAGAGCCTTGAAATTTGGACTATAAATACCTTTCTGTATCCCCGAATATAGTCTACGACTGTTCATTTACGTTTTATCGAATATCTCGGTTCCTGAGCGAGTTAGAGCCTTGAAATTTGGACTATAAATACCTTTTCGAAATTCCTCAACTTTCTGTATCCCGGAATATAGTCTACGACTGTTCATTTACGTTTTATCGAATATCTCGGTTCCTGAGCGAGATAGAGCCTTGAAATTTGGACTATAAATACCTTCTCGAAATTCCTCAACTTTCTGTATCCCCGAAAATATTCTACGACTTTTAGATCGGCTGCAACATCAAAAAGAAAAGTGTAAATTTACGTTTTATCGAATATCTCGGTTCCTGAGCGAGATAGAGCCTTGAAATTTGGACTATAAATACCTTTATGTATCCCCGAATATAGTCTACGACTGTTCATTTACGTTTTATCGAATATCTCGGTTCCTGAGCGAGATAGAGACTTGAAATTTGGACTATAAATACCTTTTCGAAATTCCTCAACTTTCTGTATCCCCGAATATAGTCTACGACTGTTCATTTACGTTTTATCGAATATCTCGGTTCCTGAGCGAGTTAGAGCCTTGAAATTTGGACTATAAATACCTTTTCGAAATTCCTCAACTTTCTGTATCCCGGAATATAGTCTACGACTGTTCATTTACGTTTTATCGAATATCTCGGTTCCTGAGCGAGTTAGAGCCTTGAAATTTGGACTATAAATACCTTTTCGAAATTCCTCAACTTTCTGTATCCCGGAATATAGTCTACGACTGTTCATTTACGTTTTATCGAATATCTCGGTTCCTGAGCGAGATAGAGCCTTGAAATTTGGACTATAAATACCTTTATGTATCCCCGAATATAGTCTACGACTGTTCATTTACGTTTTATCGAATATCTCGGTTCCTGAGCGAGTTAGAGCCTTGAAATTTTGACTATAAATACCTTCTCGAAATTCCTCAACTTTCTGTATCCCGGAATATAGTCTACGACTGTTCATTTACGTTTTATCGAATATCTCGGTTCCTGAGCGAGATAGAGCCTTGAAATTTGGACTATAAATACCTTCTCGAAATTCCTCAACTTTCTGTATCCCCGAAAATATTCTACGACTTTTAGATCGGCTGCAACATCAAAAAGAAAAGTGTAAATTTACGTTTTATCGCATATCTCGGTTCCTGAGCGAGATAGAGCCTTGAAATTTGGACTATAAATACCTTTCTGTATCCCCGAATATAGTCTACGACTGTTCATTTACGTTTTATCGAATATCTCGGTTCCTGAGCGAGATAGAGCCTTGAAATTTGGACTATAAATACCTTCTCGAAATTCCTCAACTTTCTGTATCCCCGAAAATATTCTACGACTTTTAGATCGGCTGCAACATCAAAAAGAAAAGTGTAAATTTACGTTTTATCGAATATCTCGGTTCCTGAGCGAGATAGAGCCTTGAAATTTGGACTATAAATACCTTTCTGTATCCCCGAATATAGTCTACGACTGTTCATTTACGTTTTATCGAATATCTCGGTTCCTGAGCGAGTTAGAGCCTTGAAATTTGGACTATAAATACCTTCTCGAAATTCCTCAACTTTCTGTATCCCGGAATATAGTCTACGACTGTTCATTTACGTTTTATCGAATATCTCGGTTCCTGAGCGAGATAGAGCCTTGAAATTTGGACTATAAATACCTTCTCGAAATTCCTCAACTTTCTGTATCCCCGAAAATATTCTACGACTTTTAGATCGGCTGCAACATCAAAAAGAAAAGTGTAAATTTACGTTTTATCGAATATCTCGGTTCCTGAGCGAGATAGAGCCTTGAAATTTGGACTATAAATACCTTTCTGTATCCCCGAATATAGTCTACGACTGTTCATTTACGTTTTATCGAATATCTCGGTTCCTGAGCGAGTTAGAGCCTTGAAATTTGGACTTTAAATACCTTCTCGAAATTCCTCAACTTTCTGTATCCCCGAAAATATTCTACGACTTTTAGATCGGCTGCAACATCAAAAAGAAAAGTGTAAATTTACGTTTTATCGAATATCTCGGTTCCTGAGCGAGATAGAGCCTTGAAATTTGGACTATAAATACCTTTCTGTATCCCCGAATATAGTCTACGACTGTTCATTTACGTTTTATCGAATATCTCGGTTCCTGAGCGAGTTAGAGCCTTGAAATTTGGACTATAAATACCTTTTCGAAATTCCTCAACTTTCTGTATCCCGGAATATAGTCTACGACTGTTCATTTACGTTTTATCGAATATCTCGGTTCCTGAGCGAGATAGAGCCTTGAAATTTGGACTATAAATACCTTCTCGAAATTCCTCAACTTTCTGTATCCCCGAAAATATTCTACGACTTTTAGATCGGCTGCAACATCAAAAAGAAAAGTGTAAATTTACGTTTTATCGAATATCTCGGTTCCTGAGCGAGATAGAGCCTTGAAATTTGGACTATAAATACCTTTATGTATCCCCGAATATAGTCTACGACTGTTCATTTACGTTTTATCGAATATCTCGGTTCCTGAGCGAGTTAGAGCCTTGAAATTTGGACTATAAATACCTTTTCGAAATTCCTCAACTTTCTGTATCCCGGAATATAGTCTACGACTGTTCATTTACGTTTTATCGAATATCTCGGTTCCTGAGCGAGATAGAGCCTTGAAATTTGGACTATAAATACCTTCTCGAAATTCCTCAACTTTCTGTATCCCCGAAAATATTCTACGACTTTTAGATCGGCTGCAACATCAAAAAGAAAAGTGTAAATTTACGTTTTATCGAATATCTCGGTTCCTGAGCGAGATAGAGCCTTGAAATTTGGACTATAAATACCTTTCTGTATCCCCGAATATAGTCTACGACTGTTCATTTACGTTTTATCGAATATCTCGGTTCCTGAGCGAGTTAGAGCCTTGAAATTTGGACTATAAATACCTTTTCGAAATTCCTCAACTTTCTGTATCCCGGAATATAGTCTACGACTGTTCATTTACGTTTTATCGAATATCTCGGTTCCTGAGCGAGATAGAGCCTTGAAATTTGGACTATAAATACCTTCTCGAAATTCCTCAACTTTCTGTATCCCCGAAAATATTCTACGACTTTTAGATCGGCTGCAACATCAAAAAGAAAAGTGTAAATTTACGTTTTATCGAATATCTCGGTTCCTGAGCGAGATAGAGCCTTGAAATTTGGACTATAAATACCTTTATGTATCCCCGAATATAGTCTACGACTGTTCATTTACGTTTTATCGAATATCTCGGTTCCTGAGCGAGTTAGAGCCTTGAAATTTGGACTATAAATACCTTTTCGAAATTCCTCAACTTTCTGTATCCCGGAATATAGTCTACGACTGTTCATTTACGTTTTATCGAATATCTCGGTTCCTGAGCGAGATAGAGCCTTGAAATTTAGACTATAAATACCTTCTCGAAATTCCTCAACTTTCTGTATCCCCGAAAATATTCTACGACTTTTAGATCGGCTGCAACATCAAAAAGAAAAGTGTAAATTTACGTTTTATCGAATATCTCGGTTCCTGAGCGAGATAGAGCCTTGAAATTTGGACTATAAATACCTTTCTGTATCCCCGAATATAGTCTACGACTGTTCATTTACGTTTTATCGAATATTTCGGTTCCTGAGCGAGTTAGAGCCTTGAAATTTGGACTATAAATACCTTTTCGAAATTCCTCAACTTTCTGTATCCCGGAATATAGTCTACGACTGTTCATTTACGTTTTATCGAATATCTCGGTTCCTGAGCGAGTTAGAGCCTTGAAATTTGGACTATAAATACCTTTCTGTATCCCCGAATATAGTCTACGACTGTTCATTTACGTTTTATCGAATATCTCGGTTCCTGAGCGAGTTAGAGCCTTGAAATTTGGACTATAAATACCTTTTCGAAATTCCTCAACTTTCTGTATCCCCTCAACTTTCTGTATCCCGGAATATAGTCTACGACTGTTCATTTACGTTTTATCGAATATCTCGGTTCCTGAGCGAGATAGAGCCTTGAAATTTGGACTATAAATACCTTTCTGTATCCCCGAATATAGTCTACGACTGTTCATTTACGTTTTATCGAATATCTCGGTTCCTGAGCGAGATAGAGCCTTGAAATTTGGACTATAAATACCTTTTCGAAATTCCTCAACTTTCTGTATCCCGGAATATAGTCTACGACTGTTCATTTACGTTTTATCGAATATCTCGGTTCCTGAGCGAGATAGAGCCTTGAAATTTGGACTATAAATACCTTCTCGAAATTCCTCAACTTTCTGTATCCCCGAAAATATTCTACGACTTTTAGATCGGCTGCAACATCAAAAAGAAAAGTGTAAATTTACGTTTTATCGAATATCTCGGTTCCTGAGCGAGATAGAGCCTTGAAATTTGGACTATAAATACCTTTCTGTATCCCCGAATATAGTCTACGACTGTTCATTTACGTTTTATCGAATATCTCGGTTCCTGAGCGAGTTAGAGCCTTGAAATTTGGACTATAAATACCTTTTCGAAATTCCTCAACTTTCTGTATCCCCGAATATAGTCTACGACTGTTCATTTACGTTTTATCGAATATCTCGGTTCCTGAGCGAGATAGAGCCTTGAAATTTGGACTATAAATACCTTCTCGAAATTCCTCAACTTTCTGTATCCCCGAAAATATTCTACGACTTTTAGATCGGCTGCAACATCAAAAAGAAAAGTGTAAATTTACGTTTTATCGAATATCTCGGTTCCTGAGCGAGATAGAGCCTTGAAATTTGGACTATAAATACCTTTCTGTATCCCCGAATATAGTCTACGACTGTTCATTTACGTTTTATCGAATATCTCGGTTCCTGAGCGAGATAGAGCCTTGAAATTTGGACTATAAATACCTTTTCGAAATTCCTCAACTTTCTGTATCCCGGAATATAGTCTACGACTGTTCATTTACGTTTTATCGAATATCTCGGTTCCTGAGCGAGATAGAGCCTTGAAATTTGGACTATAAATACCTTCTCGAAATTCCTCAACTTTCTTTATCCCCGAAAATATTCTACGACTTTTAGATCGGCTGCAACATCAAAAAGAAAAGTGTAAATTTACGTTTTATCGAATATCTCGGTTCCTGAGCGAGATAGAGCCTTGAAATTTGGACTATAAATACCTTTCTGTATCCCCGAATATAGTCTACGACTGTTCATTTACGTTTTATCGAATATCTCGGTTCCTGAGCGAGTTAGAGCCTTGAAATTTGGACTATAAATACCTTTTCGAAATTCCTCAACTTTCTGTATCCCCGAATATAGTCTACGACTGTTCATTTACGTTTTATCGAATATCTCGGTTCCTGAGCGAGATAGAGCCTTGAAATTTGGACTATAAATACCTTCTCGAAATTCCTCAACTTTCTGTATCCCCGAAAATATTCTACGACTTTTAGATCGGCTGCAACATCAAAAAGAAAAGTGTAAATTTACGTTTTATCGAATATCTCGGTTCCTGAGCGAGATAGAGCCTTGAAATTTGGACTATAAATACCTTTATGTATCCCCGAATATAGTCTACGACTGTTCATTTACGTTTTATCGAATATCTCGGTTCCTGAGCGAGTTAGAGCCTTGAAATTTGGACTATAAATACCTTTTCGAAATTCCTCAACTTTCTGTATCCCGGAATATAGTCTACGACTGTTCATTTACGTTTTATCGAATATCTCGGTTCCTGAGCGAGATAGAGCCTTGAAATTTGGACTATAAATACCTTCTCGAAATTCCTCAACTTTCTGTATCCCCGAAAATATTCTACGACTTTTAGATCGGCTGCAACATCAAAAAGAAAAGTGTAAATTTACGTTTTATCGAATATCTCGGTTCCTGAGCGAGATAGAGCCTTGAAATTTGGACTATAAATACCTTTATGTATCCCCGAATATAGTCTACGACTGTTCATTTACGTTTTATCGAATATCTCGGTTCCTGAGCGAGATAGAGCCTTGAAATTTGGACTATAAATACCTTTTCGAAATTCCTCAACTTTCTGTATCCCGGCATATAGTCTACGACTGTTCATTTACGTTTTATCGAATATCTCGGTTCCTGAGCGAGATAGAGCCTTGAAATTTGGACTATAAATACCTTTTCGAAATTCCTCAACTTTCTGTATCCCGGAATATAGTCTACGACTGTTCATTTACGTTTTATCGAATATCTCGGTTCCTGAGCGAGATAGAGCCTTGAAATTTGGACTATAAATACCTTCTCGAAATTCCTCAACTTTCTGTATCCCCGAAAATATTCTACGACTTTTAGATCGGCTGCAACATCAAAAAGAAAAGTGTAAATTTACGTTTTATCGAATATCTCGGTTCCTGAGCGAGATAGAGCCTTGAAATTTGGACTATAAATACCTTTCTGTATCCCCGAATATAGTCTACGACTGTTCATTTACGTTTTATCGAATATCTCGGTTCCTGAGCGAGATAGAGCCTTGAAATTTGGACTATAAATACCTTTTCGAAATTCCTCAACTTTCTGTATCCCGGAATATAGTCTACGACTGTTCATTTACGTTTTATCGAATATCTCGGTTCCTGAGCGAGATAGAGCCTTGAAATTTGGACTATAAATACCTTTCTGTATCCCCGAATATAGTCTACGACTGTTCATTTACGTTTTATCGAATATCTCGGTTCCTGAGCGAGATAGAGCCTTGAAATTTGGACTATAAATACCTTTTCGAAATTCCTCAACTTTCTGTATCCCCGAATATAGTCTACGACTGTTCATTTACGTTTTATCGAATATCTCGGTTCCTGAGCGAGATAGAGCCTTGAAATTTGGACTATAAATACCTTCTCGAAATTCCTCAACTTTCTGTATCCCCGAAAATATTCTACGACTTTTAGATCGGCTGCAACATCAAAAAGAAAAGTGTAAATTTACGTTTTATCGAATATCTCGGTTCCTGAGCGAGATAGAGCCTTGAAATTTGGACTATAAATACCTTTATGTATCCCCGAATATAGTCTACGACTGTTCATTTACGTTTTATCGAATATCTCGGTTCCTGAGCGAGTTAGAGCCTTGAAATTTGGACTATAAATACCTTTTCGAAATTCCTCAACTTTCTGTATCCCGGAATATAGTCTACGACTGTTCATTTACGTTTTATCGAATATCTCGGTTCCTGAGCGAGATAGAGCCTTGAAATTTGGACTATAAATACCTTCTCGAAATTCCTCAACTTTCTGTATCCCCGAAAATATTCTACGACTTTTAGATCGGCTGCAACATCAAAAAGAAAAGTGTAAATTTACGTTTTATCGAATATCTCGGTTCCTGAGCGAGATAGAGCCTTGAAATTTGGACTATAAATACCTTTCTGTATCCCCGAATATAGTCTACGACTGTTCATTTACGTTTTATCGAATATCTCGGTTCCTGAGCGAGATAGAGCCTTGAAATTTGGACTATAAATACCTTTTCGAAATTCCTCAACTTTCTGTATCCCGGAATATAGTCTACGACTGTTCATTTACGTTTTATCGAATATCTCGGTTCCTGAGCGAGATAGAGACTTGAAATTTGGACTATAAATACCTTTTCGAAATTCCTCAACTTTCTGTATCCCGGAATATAGTCTACGACTGTTCATTTACGTTTTATCGAATATCTCGGTTCCTGAGCGAGATAGAGCCTTGAAATTTGGACTATAAATACCTTCTCGAAATTCCTCAACTTTCTGTATCCCCGAAAATATTCTACGACTTTTAGATCGGCTGCAACATCAAAAAGAAAAGTGTAAATTTACGTTTTATCGAATATCTCGGTTCCTGAGCGAGATAGAGCCTTGAAATTTGGACTATAAATACCTTTATGTATCCCCGAATATAGTCTACGACTGTTCATTTACGTTTTATCGAATATCTCGGTTCCTGAGCGAGATAGAGCCTTGAAATTTGGACTATAAATACCTTTTCGAAATTCCTCAACTTTCTGTATCCCGGAATATAGTCTACGACTGTTCATTTACGTTTTATCGAATATCTCGGTTCCTGAGCGAGATAGAGACTTGAAATTTGGACTATAAATACCTTCTCGAAATTCCTCAACTTTCTGTATCCCCGAAAATATTCTACGACTTTTAGATCGGCTGCAACATCAAAAAGAAAAGTGTAAATTTACGTTTTATCGAATATCTCGGTTCCTGAGCGAGATAGAGCCTTGAAATTTGGACTATAAATACCTTTATGTATCCCCGAATATAGTCTACGACTGTTCATTTACGTTTTATCGAATATCTCGGTTCCTGAGCGAGTTAGAGCCTTGAAATTTGGACTATAAATACCTTTCTGTATCCCCGAATATAGTCTACGACTGTTCATTTACGTTTTATCGAATATCTCGGTTCCTGAGCGAGATAGAGCCTTGAAATTTGGACTATAAATACCTTCTCGAAATTCCTCAACTTTCTGTATCCCCGAAAATATTCTACGACTTTTAGATCGGCTGCAACATCAAAAAGAAAAGTGTAAATTTACGTTTTATCGAATATCTCGGTTCCTGAGCGAGATAGAGCCTTGAAATTTGGACTATAAATACCTTTATGTATCCCCGAATATAGTCTACGACTGTTCATTTACGTTTTATCGAATATCTCGGTTCCTGAGCGAGATAGAGCCTTGAAATTTGGACTATAAATACCTTTTCGAAATTCCTCAACTTTCTGTATCCCGGAATATAGTCTACGACTGTTCATTTACGTTTTATCGAATATCTCGGTTCCTGAGCGAGATAGAGACTTGAAATTTGGACTATAAATACCTTCTCGAAATTCCTCAACTTTCTGTATCCCCGAAAATATTCTACGACTTTTAGATCGGCTGCAACATCAAAAAGAAAAGTGTAAATTTACGTTTTATCGAATATCTCGGTTCCTGAGCGAGATAGAGCCTTGAAATTTGGACTATAAATACCTTTATGTATCCCCGAATATAGTCTACGACTGTTCATTTACGTTTTATCGAATATCTCGGTTCCTGAGCGAGTTAGAGCCTTGAAATTTGGACTATAAATACCTTTCTGTATCCCCGAATATAGTCTACGACTGTTCATTTACGTTTTATCGAATATCTCGGTTCCTGAGCGAGATAGAGCCTTGAAATTTGGACTATAAATACCTTCTCGAAATTCCTCAACTTTCTGTATCCCCGAAAATATTCTACGACTTTTAGATCGGCTGCAACATCAAAAAGAAAAGTGTAAATTTACGTTTTATCGAATATCTCGGTTCCTGAGCGAGATAGAGCCTTGAAATTTGGACTATAAATACCTTTATGTATCCCCGAATATAGTCTACGACTGTTCATTTACGTTTTATCGAATATCTCGGTTCCTGAGCGAGATAGAGCCTTGAAATTTGGACTATAAATACCTTCTCGAAATTCCTCAACTTTCTGTATCCCCGAAAATATTCTACGACTTTTAGATCGGCTGCAACATCAAAAAGAAAAGTGTAAATTTACGTTTTATCGAATATCTCGGTTCCTGAGCGAGATAGAGCCTTGAAATTTGGACTATAAATACCTTTCTGTATCCCCGAATATAGTCTACGACTGTTCATTTACGTTTTATCGAATATCTCGGTTCCTGAGCGAGATAGAGACTTGAAATTTGGACTATAAATACCTTTTCGAAATTCCTCAACTTTCTGTATCCCCGAATATAGTCTACGACTGTTCATTTACGTTTTATCGAATATCTCGGTTCCTGAGCGAGATAGAGACTTGAAATTTGGACTATAAATACCTTCTCGAAATTCCTCAACTTTCTGTATCCCCGAAAATATTCTACGACTTTTAGATCGGCTGCAACATCAAAAAGAAAAGTGTAAATTTACGTTTTATCGAATATCTCGGTTCCTGAGCGAGATAGAGCCTTGAAATTTGGACTATAAATACCTTTATGTATCCCCGAATATAGTCTACGACTGTTCATTTACGTTTTATCGAATATCTCGGTTCCTGAGCGAGTTAGAGCCTTGAAATTTGGACTATAAATACCTTTTCGAAATTCCTCAACTTTCTGTATCCCGGAATATAGTCTACGACTGTTCATTTACGTTTTATCGAATATCTCGGTTCCTGAGCGAGATAGAGCCTTGAAATTTGGACTATAAATACCTTCTCGAAATTCCTCAACTTTCTGTATCCCCGAAAATATTCTACGACTTTTAGATCGGCTGCAACATCAAAAAGAAAAGTGTAAATTTACGTTTTATCGAATATCTCGGTTCCTGAGCGAGATAGAGCCTTGAAATTTGGACTATAAATACCTTTCTGTATCCCCGAATATAGTCTACGACTGTTCATTTACGTTTTATCGAATATCTCGGTTCCTGAGCGAGATAGAGCCTTGAAATTTGGACTATAAATACCTTCTCGAAATTCCTCAACTTTCTGTATCCCCGAAAATATTCTACGACTTTTAGATCGGCTGCAACATCAAAAAGAAAAGTGTAAATTTACGTTTTATCGAATATCTCGGTTCCTGAGCGAGATAGAGCCTTGAAATTTGGACTATAAATACCTTTATGTATCCCCGAATATAGTCTACGACTGTTCATTTACGTTTTATCGAATATCTCGGTTCCTGAGCGAGTTAGAGCCTTGAAATTTGGACTATAAATACCTTTTCGAAATTCCTCAACTTTCTGTATCCCGGAATATAGTCTACGACTGTTCATTTACGTTTTATCGAATATCTCGGTTCCTGAGCGAGATAGAGCCTTGAAATTTGGACTATAAATACCTTCTCGAAATTCCTCAACTTTCTGTATCCCCGAAAATATTCTACGACTTTTAGATCGGCTGCAACATCAAAAAGAAAAGTGTAAATTTACGTTTTATCGAATATCTCGGTTCCTGAGCGAGATAGAGCCTTGAAATTTGGACTATAAATACCTTTCTGTATCCCCGAATATAGTCTACGACTGTTCATTTACGTTTTATCGAATATCTCGGTTCCTGAGCGAGATAGAGACTTGAAATTTGGACTATAAATACCTTTTCGAAATTCCTCAACTTTCTGTATCCCCGAATATAGTCTACGACTGTTCATTTACGTTTTATCGAATATCTCGGTTCCTGAGCGAGATAGAGCCTTGAAATTTGGACTATAAATACCTTCTCGAAATTCCTCAACTTTCTGTATCCCCGAAAATATTCTACGACTTTTAGATCGGCTGCAACATCAAAAAGAAAAGTGTAAATTTACGTTTTATCGAATATCTCGGTTCCTGAGCGAGATAGAGCCTTGAAATTTGGACTATAAATACCTTTATGTATCCCCGAATATAGTCTACGACTGTTCATTTACGTTTTATCGAATATCTCGGTTCCTGAGCGAGTTAGAGCCTTGAAATTTGGACTATAAATACCTTTTCGAAATTCCTCAACTTTCTGTATCCCGGAATATAGTCTACGACTGTTCATTTACGTTTTATCGAATATCTCGGTTCCTGAGCGAGATAGAGCCTTGAAATTTGGACTATAAATACCTTCTCGAAATTCCTCAACTTTCTGTATCCCCGAAAATATTCTACGACTTTTAGATCGGCTGCAACATCAAAAAGAAAAGTGTAAATTTACGTTTTATCGAATATCTCGGTTCCTGAGCGAGATAGAGCCTTGAAATTTGGACTATAAATACCTTTCTGTATCCCCGAATATAGTCTACGACTGTTCATTTACGTTTTATCGAATATCTCGGTTCCTGAGCGAGATAGAGACTTGAAATTTGGACTATAAATACCTTTTCGAAATTCCTCAACTTTCTGTATCCCCGAATATAGTCTACGACTGTTCATTTACGTTTTATCGAATATCTCGGTTCCTGAGCGAGATAGAGCCTTGAAATTTGGACTATAAATACCTTCTCGAAATTCCTCAACTTTCTGTATCCCCGAAAATATTCTACGACTTTTAGATCGGCTGCAACATCAAAAAGAAAAGTGTAAATTTACGTTTTATCGAATATCTCGGTTCCTGAGCGAGATAGAGCCTTGAAATTTGGACTATAAATACCTTTCTGTATCCCCGAATATAGTCTACGACTGTTCATTTACGTTTTATCGAATATCTCGGTTCCTGAGCGAGATAGAGCCTTGAAATTTGGACTATAAATACCTTTCTGTATCCCCGAATATAGTCTACGACTGTTCATTTACGTTTTATCGAATATCTCGGTTCCTGAGCGAGATAGAGCCTTGAAATTTGGACTATAAATACCTTCTCGAAATTCCTCAACTTTCTGTATCCCCGAAAATATTCTACGACTTTTAGATCGGCTGCAACATCAAAAAGAAAAGTGTAAATTTACGTTTTATCGAATATCTCGGTTCCTGAGCGAGATAGAGCCTTGAAATTTGGACTATAAATACCTTTATGTATCCCCGAATATAGTCTACGACTGTTCATTTACGTTTTATCGAATATCTCGGTTCCTGAGCGAGTTAGAGCCTTGAAATTTGGACTATAAATACCTTTTCGAAATTCCTCAACTTTCTGTATCCCGGAATATAGTCTACGACTGTTCATTTACGTTTTATCGAATATCTCGGTTCCTGAGCGAGATAGAGCCTTGAAATTTGGACTATAAATACCTTCTCGAAATTCCTCAACTTTCTGTATCCCCGAAAATATTCTACGACTTTTAGATCGGCTGCAACATCAAAAAGAAAAGTGTAAATTTACGTTTTATCGAATATCTCGGATAGAGCCTTGAAATTTGGACTATAAATACCTTTATGTATCCCCGAATATAGTCTACGACTGTTCATTTACGTTTTATCGAATATCTCGGTTCCTGAGCGAGATAGAGACTTGAAATTTGGACTATAAATACCTTTTCGAAATTCCTCAACTTTCTGTATCCCCGAATATAGTCTACGACTGTTCATTTACGTTTTATCGAATATCTCGGTTCCTGAGCGAGATAGAGCCTTGAAATTTGGACTATAAATACCTTCTCGAAATTCCTCAACTTTCTGTATCCCCGAAAATATTCTACGACTTTTAGATCGGCTGCAACATCAAAAAGAAAAGTGTAAATTTACGTTTTATCGAATATCTCGGATAGAGCCTTGAAATTTGGACTATAAATACCTTTATGTATCCCCGAATATAGTCTACGACTGTTCATTTACGTTTTATCGAATATCTCGGTTCCTGAGCGAGATAGAGACTTGAAATTTGGACTATAAATACCTTTTCGAAATTCCTCAACTTTCTGTATCCCCGAATATAGTCTACGACTGTTCATTTACGTTTTATCGAATATCTCGGTTCCTGAGCGAGATAGAGCCTTGAAATTTGGACTATAAATACCTTCTCGAAATTCCTCAACTTTCTGTATCCCCGAAAATATTCTACGACTTTTAGATCGGCTGCAACATCAAAAAGAAAAGTGTAAATTTACGTTTTATCGAATATCTCGGTTCCTGAGCGAGATAGAGCCTTGAAATTTGGACTATAAATACCTTTCTGTATCCCCGAATATAGTCTACGACTGTTCATTTACGTTTTATCGAATATCTCGGTTCCTGAGCGAGATAGAGCCTTGAAATTTGGACTATAAATACCTTTCTGTATCCCCGAATATAGTCTACGACTGTTCATTTACGTTTTATCGAATATTCTACGACTTTTAGATCGGCTGCAACATCAAAAAGAAAAGTGTAAATTTACGTTTTATCGAATATCTCGGTTCCTGAGCGAGATAGAGCCTTGAAATTTGGACTATAAATACCTTTCTGTATCCCCGAATATAGTCTACGACTGTTCATTTACGTTTTATCGAATATCTCGGTTCCTGAGCGAGATAGAGCCTTGAAATTTGGACTATAAATACCTTTCTGTATCCCCGAATATAGTCTACGACTGTTCATTTACGTTTTATCGAATATCTCGGTTCCTGAGCGAGATAGAGCCTTGAAATTTGGACTATAAATACCTTCTCGAAATTCCTCAACTTTCTGTATCCCCGAAAATATTCTACGACTTTTAGATCGGCTGCAACATCAAAAAGAAAAGTGTAAATTTACGTTTTATCGAATATCTCGGTTCCTGAGCGAGATAGAGCCTTGAAATTTGGACTATAAATACCTTTCTGTATCCCCGAATATAGTCTACGACTGTTCATTTACGTTTTATCGAATATCTCGGTTCCTGAGCGAGTTAGAGCCTTGAAATTTGGACTATAAATACCTTTTCGAAATTCCTCAACTTTCTGTATCCCGGAATATAGTCTACGACTGTTCATTTACGTTTTATCGAATATCTCGGTTCCTGAGCGAGATAGAGCCTTGAAATTTGGACTATAAATACCTTCTCGAAATTCCTCAACTTTCTGTATCCCCGAAAATATTCTACGACTTTTAGATCGGCTGCAACATCAAAAAGAAAAGTGTAAATTTACGTTTTATCGAATATCTCGGTTCCTGAGCGAGATAGAGCCTTGAAATTTGGACTATAAATACCTTTATGTATCCCCGAATATAGTCTACGACTGTTCATTTACGTTTTATCGAATATCTCGGTTCCTGAGCGAGTTAGAGCCTTGAAATTTGGACTATAAATACCTTTTCGAAATTCCTCAACTTTCTGTATCCCGGAATATAGTCTACGACTGTTCATTTACGTTTTATCGAATATCTCGGTTCCTGAGCGAGATAGAGCCTTGAAATTTGGACTATAAATACCTTCTCGAAATTCCTCAACTTTCTGTATCCCCGAAAATATTCTACGACTTTTAGATCGGCTGCAACATCAAAAAGAAAAGTGTAAATTTACGTTTTATCGAATATCTCGGTTCCTGAGCGAGATAGAGCCTTGAAATTTGGACTATAAATACCTTTCTGCATCCCCGAATATAGTCTACGACTGTTCATTTACGTTTTATCGAATATCTCGGTTCCTGAGCGAGATAGAGACTTGAAATTTGGACTATAAATACCTTTTCGAAATTCCTCAACTTTCTGTATCCCCGAATATAGTCTACGACTGTTCATTTACGTTTTATCGAATATCTCGGTTCCTGAGCGAGATAGAGCCTTGAAATTTGGACTATAAATACCTTCTCGAAATTCCTCAACTTTCTGTATCCCCGAAAATATTCTACGACTTTTAGATCGGCTGCAACATCAAAAAGAAAAGTGTAAATTTACGTTTTATCGAATATCTCGGTTCCTGAGCGAGATAGAGCCTTGAAATTTGGACTATAAATACCTTTATGTATCCCCGAATATAGTCTACGACTGTTCATTTACGTTTTATCGAATATCTCGGTTCCTGAGCGAGTTAGAGCCTTGAAATTTGGACTATAAATACCTTTTCGAAATTCCTCAACTTTCTGTATCCCGGAATATAGTCTACGACTGTTCATTTACGTTTTATCGAATATCTCGGTTCCTGAGCGAGATAGAGCCTTGAAATTTGGACTATAAATACCTTCTCGAAATTCCTCAACTTTCTGTATCCCCGAAAATATTCTACGACTTTTAGATCGGCTGCAACATCAAAAAGAAAAGTGTAAATTTACGTTTTATCGAATATCTCGGTTCCTGAGCGAGATAGAGCCTTGAAATTTGGACTATAAATACCTTTATGTATCCCCGAATATAGTCTACGACTGTTCATTTACGTTTTATCGAATATCTCGGTTCCTGAGCGAGTTAGAGCCTTGAAATTTGGACTATAAATACCTTTTCGAAATTCCTCAACTTTCTGTATCCCGGAATATAGTCTACGACTGTTCATTTACGTTTTATCGAATATCTCGGTTCCTGAGCGAGATAGAGCCTTGAAATTTGGACTATAAATACCTTCTCGAAATTCCTCAACTTTCTGTATCCCCGAAAATATTCTACGACTTTTAGATCGGCTGCAACATCAAAAAGAAAAGTGTAAATTTACGTTTTATCGAATATCTCGGTTCCTGAGCGAGATAGAGCCTTGAAATTTGGACTATAAATACCTTTCTGTATCCCCGAATATAGTCTACGACTGTTCATTTACGTTTTATCGAATATCTCGGTTCCTGAGCGAGATAGAGACTTGAAATTTGGACTATAAATACCTTTTCGAAATTCCTCAACTTTCTGTATCCCCGAATATAGTCTACGACTGTTCATTTACGTTTTATCGAATATCTCGGTTCCTGAGCGAGATAGAGCCTTGAAATTTGGACTATAAATACCTTCTCGAAATTCCTCAACTTTCTGTATCCCCGAAAATATTCTACGACTTTTAGATCGGCTGCAACATCAAAAAGAAAAGTGTAAATTTACGTTTTATCGAATATCTCGGTTCCTGAGCGAGATAGAGCCTTGAAATTTGGACTATAAATACCTTTCTGTATCCCCGAATATAGTCTACGACTGTTCATTTACGTTTTATCGAATATCTCGGTTCCTGAGCGAGATAGAGCCTTGAAATTTGGACTATAAATACCTTTCTGTATCCCCGAATATAGTCTACGACTGTTCATTTACGTTTTATCGAATATCTCGGTTCCTGAGCGAGATAGAGCCTTGAAATTTGGACTATAAATACCTTCTCGAAATTCCTCAACTTTCTGTATCCCCGAAAATATTCTACGACTTTTAGATCGGCTGCAACATCAAAAAGAAAAGTGTAAATTTACGTTTTATCGAATATCTCGGTTCCTGAGCGAGATAGAGCCTTGAAATTTGGACTATAAATACCTTTCTGTATCCCCGAATATAGTCTACGACTGTTCATTTACGTTTTATCGAATATCTCGGTTCCTGAGCGAGATAGAGCCTTGAAATTTGGACTATAAATACCTTCTCGAAATTCCTCAACTTTCTGTATCCCCGAAAATATTCTACGACTTTTAGATCGGCTGCAACATCAAAAAGAAAAGTGTAAATTTACGTTTTATCGAATATCTCGGTTCCTGAGCGAGATAGAGCCTTGAAATTTGGACTATAAATACCTTTCTGTATCCCCGAATATAGTCTACGACTGTTCATTTACGTTTTATCGAATATCTCGGTTCCTGAGCGAGATAGAGCCTTGAAATTTGGACTATAAATACCTTCTCGAAATTCCTCAACTTTCTGTATCCCCGAAAATATTCTACGACTTTTAGATCGGCTGCAACATCAAAAAGAAAAGTGTAAATTTACGTTTTATCGAATATCTCGGTTCCTGAGCGAGATAGAGCCTTGAAATTTGGACTATAAATACCTTTATGTATCCCCGAATATAGTCTACGACTGTTCATTTACGTTTTATCGAATATCTCGGTTCCTGAGCGAGTTAGAGCCTTGAAATTTGGACTATAAATACCTTTTCGAAATTCCTCAACTTTCTGTATCCCGGAATATAGTCTACGACTGTTCATTTACGTTTTATCGAATATCTCGGTTCCTGAGCGAGATAGAGCCTTGAAATTTGGACTATAAATACCTTCTCGAAATTCCTCAACTTTCTGTATCCCCGAAAATATTCTACGACTTTTAGATCGGCTGCAACATCAAAAAGAAAAGTGTAAATTTACGTTTTATCGAATATCTCGGTTCCTGAGCGAGATAGAGCCTTGAAATTTGGACTATAAATACCTTTATGTATCCCCGAATATAGTCTACGACTGTTCATTTACGTTTTATCGAATATCTCGGTTCCTGAGCGAGTTAGAGCCTTGAAATTTGGACTATAAATACCTTTTCGAAATTCCTCAACTTTCTGTATCCCGGAATATAGTCTACGACTGTTCATTTACGTTTTATCGAATATCTCGGTTCCTGAGCGAGATAGAGCCTTGAAATTTGGACTATAAATACCTTCTCGAAATTCCTCAACTTTCTGTATCCCCGAAAATATTCTACGACTTTTAGATCGGCTGCAACATCAAAAAGAAAAGTGTAAATTTACGTTTTATCGAATATCTCGCTGAGCGAGATAGAGCCTTGAAATTTGGACTATAAATACCTTTATGTATCCCCGAATATAGTCTACGACTGTTCATTTACGTTTTATCGAATATCTCGGTTCCTGAGCGAGTTAGAGCCTTGAAATTTGGACTATAAATACCTTTTCGAAATTCCTCAACTTTCTGTATCCCGGAATATAGTCTACGACTGTTCATTTACGTTTTATCGAATATCTCGGTTCCTGAGCGAGATAGAGCCTTGAAATTTGGACTATAAATACCTTCTCGAAATTCCTCAACTTTCTGTATCCCCGAAAATATTCTACGACTTTTAGATCGGCTGCAACATCAAAAAGAAAAGTGTAAATTTACGTTTTATCGAATATCTCGGTTCCTGAGCGAGATAGAGCCTTGAAATTTGGACTATAAATACCTTTCTGTATCCCCGAATATAGTCTACGACTGTTCATTTACGTTTTATCGAATATCTCGGTTCCTGAGCGAGATAGAGCCTTGAAATTTGGACTATAAATACCTTTTCGAAATTCCTCAACTTTCTGTATCCCCGAATATAGTCTACGACTGTTCATTTACGTTTTATCGAATATCTCGGTTCCTGAGCGAGATAGAGCCTTGAAATTTGGACTATAAATACCTTCTCGAAATTCCTCAACTTTCTGTATCCCCGAAAATATTCTACGACTTTTAGATCGGCTGCAACATCAAAAAGAAAAGTGTAAATTTACGTTTTATCGAATATCTCGGTTCCTGAGCGAGATAGAGCCTTGAAATTTGGACTATAAATACCTTTATGTATCCCCGAATATAGTCTACGACTGTTCATTTACGTTTTATCGAATATCTCGGTTCCTGAGCGAGTTAGAGCCTTGAAATTTGGACTATAAATACCTTTTCGAAATTCCTCAACTTTCTGTATCCCGGAATATAGTCTACGACTGTTCATTTACGTTTTATCGAATATCTCGGTTCCTGAGCGAGATAGAGCCTTGAAATTTGGACTATAAATACCTTCTCGAAATTCCTCAACTTTCTGTATCCCCGAAAATATTCTACGACTTTTAGATCGGCTGCAACATCAAAAAGAAAAGTGTAAATTTACGTTTTATCGAATATCTCGGTTCCTGAGCGAGATAGAGCCTTGAAATTTGGACTATAAATACCTTTCTGTATCCCCGAATATAGTCTACGACTGTTCATTTACGTTTTATCGAATATCTCGGTTCCTGAGCGAGATAGAGACTTGAAATTTGGACTATAAATACCTTTTCGAAATTCCTCAACTTTCTGTATCCCCGAATATAGTCTACGACTGTTCATTTACGTTTTATCGAATATCTCGGTTCCTGAGCGAGATAGAGCCTTGAAATTTGGACTATAAATACCTTCTCGAAATTCCTCAACTTTCTGTATCCCCGAAAATATTCTACGACTTTTAGATCGGCTGCAACATCAAAAAGAAAAGTGTAAATTTACGTTTTATCGAATATCTCGGTTCCTGAGCGAGATAGAGCCTTGAAATTTGGACTATAAATACCTTTCTGTATCCCCGAATATAGTCTACGACTGTTCATTTACGTTTTATCGAATATCTCGGTTCCTGAGCGAGATAGAGCCTTGAAATTTGGACTATAAATACCTTTCTGTATCCCCGAATATAGTCTACGACTGTTCATTTACGTTTTATCGAATATCTCGGTTCCTGAGCGAGATAGAGCCTTGAAATTTGGACTATAAATACCTTCTCGAAATTCCTCAACTTTCTGTATCCCCGAAAATATTCTACGACTTTTAGATCGGCTGCAACATCAAAAAGAAAAGTGTAAATTTACGTTTTATCGAATATCTCGGTTCCTGAGCGAGATAGAGCCTTGAAATTTGGACTATAAATACCTTTCTGTATCCCCGAATATAGTCTACGACTGTTCATTTACGTTTTATCGAATATCTCGGTTCCTGAGCGAGATAGAGCCTTGAAATTTGGACTATAAATACCTTCTCGAAATTCCTCAACTTTCTGTATCCCCGAAAATATTCTACGACTTTTAGATCGGCTGCAACATCAAAAAGAAAAGTGTAAATTTACGTTTTATCGAATATCTCGGTTCCTGAGCGAGATAGAGCCTTGAAATTTGGACTATAAATACCTTTATGTATCCCCGAATATAGTCTACGACTGTTCATTTACGTTTTATCGAATATAAATACCTTTCTGTATCCCCGAATATAGTCTACGACTGTTCATTTACGTTTTATCGAATATCTCGGTTCCTGAGCGAGATAGAGCCTTGAAATTTGGACTATAAATACCTTTTCGAAATTCCTCAACTTTCTGTATCCCGGAATATAGTCTACGACTGTTCATTTACGTTTTATCGAATATCTCGGTTCCTGAGCGAGTTGAAATTTGGACTATAAATACCTTTCTGTATCCCGGAATATAGTCTACGACTGTTCATTTACGTTTTATCGAATATCTCGGTTCCTGAGCGAGATAGAGCCTTGAAATTTGGACTATAAATACCTTCTCGAAATTCCTCAACTTTCTGTATCCCCGAAAATATTCTACGACTTTTAGATCGGCTGCAACATCAAAAAGAAAAGTGTAAATTTACGTTTTATCGAATATCTCGGTTCCTGAGCGAGATAGAGCCTTGAAATTTGGACTATAAATACCTTCTCGAAATTCCTCAACTTTCTGTATCCCCGAAAATATTCTACGACTTTTAGATCGGCTGCAACATCAAAAAGAAAAGTGTAAATTTACGTTTTATCGAATATCTTGGTTCCTGAGCGAGATAGAGCCTTGAAATTTGGACTATAAATACCTTTATGTATCCCCGAATATAGTCTACGACTGTTCATTTACGTTTTATCGAATATCTCGGTTCCTGAGCGAGTTAGAGCCTTGAAATTTGGACTATAAATACCTTTTCGAAATTCCTCAACTTTCTGTATCCCGGAATATAGTCTACGACTGTTCATTTACGTTTTATCGAATATCTCGGTTCCTGAGCGAGATAGAGCCTTGAAATTTGGACTATAAATACCTTCTCGAAATTCCTCAACTTTCTGTATCCCCGAAAATATTCTACGACTTTTAGATCGGCTGCAACATCAAAAAGAAAAGTGTAAATTTACGTTTTATCGAATATCTCGGTTCCTGAGCGAGATAGAGCCTTGAAATTTGGACTATAAATACCTTTCTGTATCCCCGAATATAGTCTACGACTGTTCATTTACGTTTTATCGAATATCTCGGTTCCTGAGCGAGATAGAGACTTGAAATTTGGACTATAAATACCTTTTCGAAATTCCTCAACTTTCTGTATCCCCGAATATAGTCTACGACTGTTCATTTACGTTTTATCGAATATCTCGGTTCCTGAGCGAGATAGAGCCTTGAAATTTGGACTATAAATACCTTCTCGAAATTCCTCAACTTTCTGTATCCCCGAAAATATTCTACGACTTTTAGATCGGCTGCAACATCAAAAAGAAAAGTGTAAATTTACGTTTTATCGAATATCTCGGTTCCTGAGCGAGATAGAGCCTTGAAATTTGGACTATAAATACCTTTATGTATCCCCGAATATAGTCTACGACTGTTCATTTACGTTTTATCGAATATCTCGGTTCCTGAGCGAGTTAGAGCCTTGAAATTTGGACTATAAATACCTTTTCGAAATTCCTCAACTTTCTGTATCCCGGAATATAGTCTACGACTGTTCATTTACGTTTTATCGAATATCTCGGTTCCTGAGCGAGATAGAGCCTTGAAATTTGGACTATAAATACCTTCTCGAAATTCCTCAACTTTCTGTATCCCCGAAAATATTCTACGACTTTTAGATCGGCTGCAACATCAAAAAGAAAAGTGTAAATTTACGTTTTATCGAATATCTCGGTTCCTGAGCGAGATAGAGCCTTGAAATTTGGACTATAAATACCTTTATGTATCCCCGAATATAGTCTACGACTGTTCATTTACGTTTTATCGAATATAAATACCTTTCTGTATCCCCGAATATAGTCTACGACTGTTCATTTACGTTTTATCGAATATCTCGGTTCCTGAGCGAGATAGAGCCTTGAAATTTGGACTATAAATACCTTTTCGAAATTCCTCAACTTTCTGTATCCCGGAATATAGTCTACGACTGTTCATTTACGTTTTATCGAATATCTCGGTTCCTGAGCGAGTTGAAATTTGGACTATAAATACCTTTCTGTATCCCGGAATATAGTCTACGACTGTTCATTTACGTTTTATCGAATATCTCGGTTCCTGAGCGAGATAGAGCCTTGAAATTTGGACTATAAATACCTTCTCGAAATTCCTCAACTTTCTGTATCCCCGAAAATATTCTACGACTTTTAGATCGGCTGCAACATCAAAAAGAAAAGTGTAAATTTACGTTTTATCGAATATCTCGGTTCCTGAGCGAGATAGAGCCTTGAAATTTGGACTATAAATACCTTCTCGAAATTCCTCAACTTTCTGTATCCCCGAAAATATTCTACGACTTTTAGATCGGCTGCAACATCAAAAAGAAAAGTGTAAATTTACGTTTTATCGAATATCTTGGTTCCTGAGCGAGATAGAGCCTTGAAATTTGGACTATAAATACCTTTATGTATCCCCGAATATAGTCTACGACTGTTCATTTACGTTTTATCGAATATCTCGGTTCCTGAGCGAGTTAGAGCCTTGAAATTTGGACTATAAATACCTTTTCGAAATTCCTCAACTTTCTGTATCCCGGAATATAGTCTACGACTGTTCATTTACGTTTTATCGAATATCTCGGTTCCTGAGCGAGATAGAGCCTTGAAATTTGGACTATAAATACCTTCTCGAAATTCCTCAACTTTCTGTATCCCCGAAAATATTCTACGACTTTTAGATCGGCTGCAACATCAAAAAGAAAAGTGTAAATTTACGTTTTATCGAATATCTCGGTTCCTGAGCGAGATAGAGCCTTGAAATTTGGACTATAAATACCTTTCTGTATCCCCGAATATAGTCTACGACTGTTCATTTACGTTTTATCGAATATCTCGGTTCCTGAGCGAGATAGAGACTTGAAATTTGGACTATAAATACCTTTTCGAAATTCCTCAACTTTCTGTATCCCCGAATATAGTCTACGACTGTTCATTTACGTTTTATCGAATATCTCGGTTCCTGAGCGAGATAGAGCCTTGAAATTTGGACTATAAATACCTTCTCGAAATTCCTCAACTTTCTGTATCCCCGAAAATATTCTACGACTTTTAGATCGGCTGCAACATCAAAAAGAAAAGTGTAAATTTACGTTTTATCGAATATCTCGGTTCCTGAGCGAGATAGAGCCTTGAAATTTGGACTATAAATACCTTTATGTATCCCCGAATATAGTCTACGACTGTTCATTTACGTTTTATCGAATATCTCGGTTCCTGAGCGAGTTAGAGCCTTGAAATTTGGACTATAAATACCTTTTCGAAATTCCTCAACTTTCTGTATCCCGGAATATAGTCTACGACTGTTCATTTACGTTTTATCGAATATCTCGGTTCCTGAGCGAGATAGAGCCTTGAAATTTGGACTATAAATACCTTCTCGAAATTCCTCAACTTTCTGTATCCCCGAAAATATTCTACGACTTTTAGATCGGCTGCAACATCAAAAAGAAAAGTGTAAATTTACGTTTTATCGAATATCTCGGTTCCTGAGCGAGATAGAGCCTTGAAATTTGGACTATAAATACCTTTATGTATCCCCGAATATAGTCTACGACTGTTCATTTACGTTTTATCGAATATCTCGGTTCCTGAGCGAGTTAGAGCCTTGAAATTTGGACTATAAATACCTTTTCGAAATTCCTCAACTTTCTGTATCCCGGAATATAGTCTACGACTGTTCATTTACGTTTTATCGAATATCTCGGTTCCTGAGCGAGATAGAGCCTTGAAATTTGGACTATAAATACCTTCTCGAAATTCCTCAACTTTCTGTATCCCCGAAAATATTCTACGACTTTTAGATCGGCTGCAACATCAAAAAGAAAAGTGTAAATTTACGTTTTATCGAATATCTCGGTTCCTGAGCGAGATAGAGCCTTGAAATTTGGACTATAAATACCTTTCTGTATCCCCGAATATAGTCTACGACTGTTCATTTACGTTTTATCGAATATCTCGGTTCCTGAGCGAGATAGAGCCTTGAAATTTGGACTATAAATACCTTCTCGAAATTCCTCAACTTTCTGTATCCCCGAAAATATTCTACGACTTTTAGATCGGCTGCAACATCAAAAAGAAAAGTGTAAATTTACGTTTTATCGAATATCTTGGTTCCTGAGCGAGATAGAGCCTTGAAATTTGGACTATAAATACCTTTCTGTATCCCCGAATATAGTCTACGACTGTTCATTTACGTTTTATCGAATATCTCGGTTCCTGAGCGAGATAGAGCCTTGAAATTTGGACTATAAATACCTTCTCGAAATTCCTCAACTTTCTGTATCCCCGAAAATATTCTACGACTTTTAGATCGGCTGCAACATCAAAAAGAAAAGTGTAAATTTACGTTTTATCGAATATCTCGGTTCCTGAGCGAGATAGAGCCTTGAAATTTGGACTATAAATACCTTTATGTATCCCCGAATATAGTCTACGACTGTTCATTTACGTTTTATCGAATATCTCGGTTCCTGAGCGAGTTAGAGCCTTGAAATTTGGACTATAAATACCTTTTCGAAATTCCTCAACTTTCTGTATCCCGGAATATAGTCTACGACTGTTCATTTACGTTTTATCGAATATCTCGGTTCCTGAGCGAGATAGAGCCTTGAAATTTGGACTATAAATACCTTCTCGAAATTCCTCAACTTTCTGTATCCCCGAAAATATTCTACGACTTTTAGATCGGCTGCAACATCAAAAAGAAAAGTGTAAATTTACGTTTTATCGAATATCTCGGTTCCTGAGCGAGATAGAGCCTTGAAATTTGGACTATAAATACCTTTCTGTATCCCCGAATATAGTCTACGACTGTTCATTTACGTTTTATCGAATATCTCGGTTCCTGAGCGAGATAGAGACTTGAAATTTGGACTATAAATACCTTTTCGAAATTCCTCAACTTTCTGTATCCCCGAATATAGTCTACGACTGTTCATTTACGTTTTATCGAATATCTCGGTTCCTGAGCGAGATAGAGCCTTGAAATTTGGACTATAAATACCTTCTCGAAATTCCTCAACTTTCTGTATCCCCGAAAATATTCTACGACTTTTAGATCGGCTGCAACATCAAAAAGAAAAGTGTAAATTTACGTTTTATCGAATATCTCGGTTCCTGAGCGAGATAGAGCCTTGAAATTTGGACTATAAATACCTTTATGTATCCCCGAATATAGTCTACGACTGTTCATTTACGTTTTATCGAATATCTCGGTTCCTGAGCGAGTTAGAGCCTTGAAATTTGGACTATAAATACCTTTTCGAAATTCCTCAACTTTCTGTATCCCGGAATATAGTCTACGACTGTTCATTTACGTTTTATCGAATATCTCGGTTCCTGAGCGAGATAGAGCCTTGAAATTTGGACTATAAATACCTTCTCGAAATTCCTCAACTTTCTGTATCCCCGAAAATATTCTACGACTTTTAGATCGGCTGCAACATCAAAAAGAAAAGTGTAAATTTACGTTTTATCGAATATCTCGGTTCCTGAGCGAGATAGAGCCTTGAAATTTGGACTATAAATACCTTTATGTATCCCCGAATATAGTCTACGACTGTTCATTTACGTTTTATCGAATATCTCGGTTCCTGAGCGAGTTAGAGCCTTGAAATTTGGACTATAAATACCTTTTCGAAATTCCTCAACTTTCTGTATCCCGGAATATAGTCTACGACTGTTCATTTACGTTTTATCGAATATCTCGGTTCCTGAGCGAGATAGAGCCTTGAAATTTGGACTATAAATACCTTCTCGAAATTCCTCAACTTTCTGTATCCCCGAAAATATTCTACGACTTTTAGATCGGCTGCAACATCAAAAAGAAAAGTGTAAATTTACGTTTTATCGAATATCTCGGTTCCTGAGCGAGATAGAGCCTTGAAATTTGGACTATAAATACCTTTATGTATCCCCGAATATAGTCTACGACTGTTCATTTACGTTTTATCGAATATCTCGGTTCCTGAGCGAGTTAGAGCCTTGAAATTTGGACTATAAATACCTTTTCGAAATTCCTCAACTTTCTGTATCCCGGAATATAGTCTACGACTGTTCATTTACGTTTTATCGAATATCTCGGTTCCTGAGCGAGATAGAGCCTTGAAATTTGGACTATAAATACCTTCTCGAAATTCCTCAACTTTCTGTATCCCCGAAAATATTCTACGACTTTTAGATCGGCTGCAACATCAAAAAGAAAAGTGTAAATTTACGTTTTATCGAATATCTCGGTTCCTGAGCGAGATAGAGCCTTGAAATTTGGACTATAAATACCTTTCTGTATCCCCGAATATAGTCTACGACTGTTCATTTACGTTTTATCGAATATATCGGTTCCTGAGCGAGATAGAGCCTTGAAATTTGGACTATAAATACCTTCTCGAAATTCCTCAACTTTCTGTATCCCCGAAAATATTCTACGACTTTTAGATCGGCTGCAACATCAAAAAGAAAAGTGTAAATTTACGTTTTATCGAATATCTCGGTTCCTGAGCGAGATAGAGCCTTGAAATTTGGACTATAAATACCTTTCTGTATCCCCGAATATAGTCTACGACTGTTCATTTACGTTTTATCGAATATCTCGGTTCCTGAGCGAGATAGAGACTTGAAATTTGGACTATAAATACCTTTTCGAAATTCCTCAACTTTCTGTATCCCCGAATATAGTCTACGACTGTTCATTTACGTTTTATCGAATATCTCGGTTCCTGAGCGAGATAGAGACTTGAAATTTGGACTATAAATACCTTCTCGAAATTCCTCAACTTTCTGTATCCCCGAAAATATTCTACGACTTTTAGATCGGCTGCAACATCAAAAAGAAAAGTGTAAATTTACGTTTTATCGAATATCTCGGTTCCTGAGCGAGATAGAGCCTTGAAATTTGGACTATAAATACCTTTATGTATCCCCGAATATAGTCTACGACTGTTCATTTACGTTTTATCGAATATCTCGGTTCCTGAGCGAGATAGAGCCTTGACATTTGGACTATAAATACCTTCTCGAAATTCCTCAACTTTCTGTATCCCCGAAAATATTCTACGACTTTTAGATCGGCTGCAACATCAAAAAGAAAAGTGTAAATTTACGTTTTATCGAATATCTCGGTTCCTGAGCGAGATAGAGCCTTGAAATTTGGACTATAAATACCTTTATGTATCCCCGAATATAGTCTACGACTGTTCATTTACGTTTTATCGAATATCTCGGTTCCTGAGCGAGTTAGAGCCTTGAAATTTGGACTATAAATACCTTTTCGAAATTCCTCAACTTTCTGTATCCCGGAATATAGTCTACGACTGTTCATTTACGTTTTATCGAATATCTCGGTTCCTGAGCGAGATAGAGCCTTGAAATTTGGACTATAAATACCTTTCTGTATCCCCGAATATAGTCTACGACTGTTCATTTACGTTTTATCGAATATCTCGGTTCCTGAGCGAGATAGAGACTTGAAATTTGGACTATAAATACCTTTTCGAAATTCCTCAACTTTCTGTATCCCCGAATATAGTCTACGACTGTTCATTTACGTTTTATCGAATATCTCGGTTCCTGAGCGAGATAGAGACTTGAAATTTGGACTATAAATACCTTCTCGAAATTCCTCAACTTTCTGTATCCCCGAAAATATTCTACGACTTTTAGATCGGCTGCAACATCAAAAAGAAAAGTGTAAATTTACGTTTTATCGAATATCTCGGTTCCTGAGCGAGATAGAGCCTTGAAATTTGGACTATAAATACCTTTATGTATCCCCGAATATAGTCTACGACTGTTCATTTACGTTTTATCGAATATCTCGGTTCCTGAGCGAGATAGAGCCTTGACATTTGGACTATAAATACCTTCTCGAAATTCCTCAACTTTCTGTATCCCCGAAAATATTCTACGACTTTTAGATCGGCTGCAACATCAAAAAGAAAAGTGTAAATTTACGTTTTATCGAATATCTCGGTTCCTGAGCGAGATAGAGCCTTGAAATTTGGACTATAAATACCTTTATGTATCCCCGAATATAGTCTACGACTGTTCATTTACGTTTTATCGAATATCTCGGTTCCTGAGCGAGTTAGAGCCTTGAAATTTGGACTATAAATACCTTTTCGAAATTCCTCAACTTTCTGTATCCCGGAATATAGTCTACGACTGTTCATTTACGTTTTATCGAATATCTCGGTTCCTGAGCGAGATAGAGCCTTGAAATTTGGACTATAAATACCTTCTCGAAATTCCTCAACTTTCTGTATCCCCGAAAATATTCTACGACTTTTAGATCGGCTGCAACATCAAAAAGAAAAGTGTAAATTTACGTTTTATCGAATATCTCGGTTCCTGAGGGTTCCTGAGCGAGATAGAGCCTTGAAATTTGGACTATAAATACCTTTCTGTATCCCCGAATATAGTCTACGACTGTTTCATTTACGTTTTATCGAATATCTCGGTTCCTGAGCGAGATAGAGACTTGAAATTTGGACTATAATACCTTTTCGAAATTCCTCAACTTTCTGTATCCCCGAATATAGTCTACGACTGTTCATTTACGTTTTATCGAATATCTCGGTTCCTGAGCGAGATAGAGCCTTGAAATTTGGACTATAAATACCTTCTCGAAATTCCTCAACTTTCTGTATCCCCGAAAATATTCTACGACTTTTAGATCGGCTGCAACATCAAAAGAAAAGTGTAAATATTACGTTTTATCGAATATCTCGGTTCCTGAGCGAGATAGAGCCTTGAAATTTGGACTATAAATACCTTTATGTATCCCCGAATATAGTCTACGACTGTTCATTTACGTTTTATCGAATATCTCGGTTCCTGAGCGAGTTAGAGCCTTGAAATTTGGACTATAAATACCTTTTCGAAATTCCTCAACTTTCTGTATCCCGGAATATAGTCTACGACTGTTCATTTACGTTTTATCGAATATCTCGGTTCCTGAGCGAGATAGAGCCTTGAAATTTGGACTATAAATACCTTCTCGAAATTCCTCAACTTTCTGTATCCCCGAAAATATTCTACGACTTTTAGATCGGCTGCAACATCAAAAAGAAAAGTGTAAATTTACGTTTTATCGAATATCTCGGTTCCTGAGCGAGATAGAGCCTTGAAATTTGGACTATAAATACCTTTATGTATCCCCGAATATAGTCTACGACTGTTCATTTACGTTTTATCGAATATCTCGGTTCCTGAGCGAGTTAGAGCCTTGAAATTTGGACTATAAATACCTTTTCGAAATTCCTCAACTTTCTGTATCCCGGAATATAGTCTACGACTGTTCATTTACGTTTTATCGAATATCTCGGTTCCTGAGCGAGATAGAGCCTTGAAATTTGGACTATAAATACCTTCTCGAAATTCCTCAACTTTCTGTATCCCCGAAATATTCTACGACTTTTAGATCGGCTGCAACATCAAAAAGAAAAGTGTAAATTTACGTTTTTATCGAATATCTCGGTTCCTGAGCGAGATAGAGCCTTGAAATTTGGACTATAAATACCTTTCTGTATCCCGAATATAGTCTACGACTGTTCATTTACGTTTTATCGAATATATCGGTTCCTGAGCGAGATAGAGCCTTGAAATTTGGACTATAAATACCTTCTCGAAATCCTCAACTTTCTGTATCCCCGAAAATTTCTACGACTTTTAGATCGGCTGCAACATCAAAAAGAAAAGTGTAAATTTACGTTTATCGAATATCTCGGTTCCTGAGCGAGATAGAGCCTTGAAATTTGGACTATAAATACCTTTCTGTATCCCCGAATATAGTCTACGACTGTTCATTTACGTTTTATCGAATATCTCGGTTCCTGAGCGAGATAGAGACTTGAAATTTGGACTATAAATACCTTTTCGAAATTCCTCAACTTTCTGTATCCCCGAATATAGTCTACGACTGTTCATTTACGTTTTATCGAATATCTCGGTTCCTGAGCGAGATAGAGACTTGAAATTTGGACTATAAATACCTTCTCGAAATTCCTCAACTTTCTGTATCCCCGAAAATATTCTACGACTTTTAGATCGGCTGCAACATCAAAAAGAAAAGTGTAAATTTACGTTTTATCGAATATCTCGGTTCCTGAGCGAGATAGAGCCTTGAAATTTGGACTATAAATACCTTTATGTATCCCCGAATATAGTCTACGACTGTTCATTTACGTTTTATCGAATATCTCGGTTCCTGAGCGAGATAGAGACTTGAAATTTGGACTATAAATACCTTTTCGAAATTCCTCAACTTTCTGTATCCCCGAATATAGTCTACGACTGTTCATTTACGTTTTATCGAATATCTCGGTTCCTGAGCGAGATAGAGCCTTGAAATTTGGACTATAAATACCTTCTCGAAATTCCTCAACTTTCTGTATCCCCGAAAATATTCTACGACTTTTAGATCGGCTGCAACATCAAAAAGAAAAGTGTAAATTTACGTTTTATCGAATATCTCGGTTCCTGAGCGAGATAGAGCCTTGAAATTTGGACTATAAATACCTTTATGTATCCCCGAATATAGTCTACGACTGTTCATTTACGTTTTATCGAATATCTCGGTTCCTGAGCGAGTTAGAGCCTTGAAATTTGGACTATAAATACCTTTTCGAAATTCCTCAACTTTCTGTATCCCGGAATATAGTCTACGACTGTTCATTTACGTTTTATCGAATATCTCGGTTCCTGAGCGAGATAGAGCCTTGAAATTTGGACTATAAATACCTTCTCGAAATTCCTCAACTTTCTGTATCCCCGAAAATATTCTACGACTTTTAGATCGGCTGCAAACATCAAAAAGAAAAGTGTAAATTTACGTTTTATCGAATATCTCGGTTCCTGAGCGAGATAGAGCCTTGAAATTTGGACTATAAATACCTTTATGTATCCCGAATATAGTCTACGACTGTTCATTTACGTTTTATCGAATATCTCGGTTCCTGAGCGAGTTAGAGCCTTGAAATTTGGACTATAAATACCTTTTCGAAATTCCTCAACTTTCTGTATCCCGGAATATAGTCTACGACTGTTCATTTACGTTTTATCGAATATCTCGGTTCCTGAGCGAGATAGAGCCTTGAAATTTGGACTATAAATACCTTCTCGAAATTCCTCAACTTTCTGTATCCCCGAAAATATTCTACGACTTTTAGATCGGCTGCAACATCAAAAAGAAAAGTGTAAATTTACGTTTTATCGAATATCTCGGTTCCTGAGCGAGATAGAGCCTTGAAATTTGGACTATAAATACCTTTCTGTATCCCCGAATATAGTCTACGACTGTTCATTTACGTTTTATCGAATATATCGGTTCCTGAGCGAGATAGAGCCTTGAAATTTGGACTATAAATACCTTCTCGAAATTCCTCAACTTTCTGTATCCCCGAAAATATCTACGACTTTTAGATCGGCTGCAACATCAAAAAGAAAAGTGTAAATTTACGTTTTATCGAATATCTCGGTTCCTGAGCGAGATAGAGCCTTGAAATTTGGACTATAAATACCTTTCTGTATCCCCGAATTAGTCTACGACTGTTCATTTACGTTTTATCGAATATCTCGGTTCCTGAGCGAGATAGAGACTTGAAATTTGGACTATAAATACCTTTTCGAAATTCCTCAACTTTCTGTATCCCCGAATATAGTCTACGACTGTTCATTTACGTTTTATCGAATATCTCGGTTCCTGAGCGAGATAGAGACTTGAAATTTGGACTATAAATACCTTCTCGAAATTCCTCAACTTTCTGTATCCCCGAAAATATTCTACGACTTTCTAGATCGGCTGCAACATCAAAAAGAAAAGTGTAAATTTACGTTTTATCGAATATCTCGGTTCCTGAGCGAGATAGAGCCTTGAAATTTGGACTATAAATACCTTTATGTATCCCCGAATATAGTCTACGACTGTTCATTTACGTTTTATCGAATATCTCGGTTCCTGAGCGAGATAGAGCCTTGACATTTGGACTATAAATACCTTCTCGAAATTCCTCAACTTTCTGTATCCCCGAAAATATTCTACGACTTTTAGATCGGCTGCAACATCAAAAAGAAAAGTGTAAATTTACGTTTTATCGAATATCTCGGTTCCTGAGCGAGATAGAGCCTTGAAATTTGGACTATAAATACCTTTATGTATCCCCGAATATAGTCTACGACTGTTCATTTACGTTTTATCGAATATCTCGGTTCCTGAGCGAGTTAGAGCCTTGAAATTTGGACTATAAATACCTTTTCGAAATTCCTCAACTTTCTGTATCCCGGAATATAGTCTACGACTGTTCATTACGTTTTATCGAATATCTCGGTTCCTGAGCGAGATAGAGCCTTGAATTTGGACTATAAATACCTTTCTGTATCCCCGAATATAGTCTACGACTGTTCATTTACGTTTTATCGAATATCTCGGTTCCTGAGCGAGATAGAGACTTGAAATTTGGACTATAAATACCTTTTCGAATTCCTCAACTTTCTGTATCCCCGAATATAGTCTACGACTGTTCATTTACGTTTTATCGAATATCTCGGTTCCTGAGCGAGATAGAGACTTGAAATTTGGACTATAAATACCTTCTCGAAATTCCTCAACTTTCTGTATCCCCGAAAATATTCTACGACTTTTAGATCGGCTGCAACATCAAAAAGAAAAGTGTAAATTTACGTTTTATCGAATATCTCGGTTCCTGAGCGAGATAGAGCCTTGAAATTTGGACTATAAATACCTTTATGTATCCCCGAATATAGTCTACGACTGTTCATTTACGTTTTATCGAATATCTCGGTTCCTGAGCGAGATAGAGCCTTGACATTTGGACTATAAATACCTTCTCGAAATTCCTCAACTTTCTGTATCCCCGAAAATATTCTACGACTTTTAGATCGGCTGCAACATCAAAAAGAAAAGTGTAATTTACGTTTTATCGAATATCTCGGTTCCTGAGCGAGATAGAAGCCTTGAAAATTTGGACTATAAATACCTTTATGTATCCCCGAATATAGTCTACGACTGTTCATTTACGTTTTATCGAATATCTCGGTTCCTGAGCGAGTTAGAGCCTTGAAATTTGGACTATAAATACCTTTCGAAATCCTCAACTTTCTGTATCCCGGAATATAGTCTACGACTGTTCATTTACGTTTTATCGAATATCTCGGTTCCTGAGCGAGATAGAGCCTTGAAATTTGGACTATAATACCTTCTCGAAATTCCTCAACTTTCTGTATCCCCGAAAATATTCTACGACTTTTAGATCGGCTGCAACATCAAAAAGAAAAGTGTAAATTTACGTTTTATCGAATATCTCGGTTCCTGAGCGAGATAGAGCCTTGAAATTTGGACTATAAATACCTTTCTGTATCCCCGAATATAGTCTACGACTGTTCATTTACGTTTTATCGAATATCTCGGTTCCTGAGCGAGATAGAGCCTTGAAATTTGGACTATAAATACCTTTTCGAAATTCCTCAACTTTCTGTATCCCGGAATATAGTCTACGACTGTTCATTTACGTTTTATCGAATATCTCGGTTCCTGAGCGAGATAGAGCCTTGAAATTTGGACTATAAATACCTTTTCGAAATTCCTCAACTTTCTGTATCCCCGAATATAGTCTACGACTGTTCATTTACGTTTTATCGAATATCTCGGTTCCTGAGCGAGATAGAGCCTTGAAATTGGACTATAAATACCTTCTCGAAATTCCTCAACTTTCTGTATCCCCGAAAATATTCTACGACTTTTAGATCGGCTGCAACATCAAAAAGAAAAGTGTAAATTTACGTTTTATCGAATATCTCGGTTCCTGAGCGAGATAGAGCCTTGAAATTTGGACTATAAATACCTTTCTGTATCCCCGAATATAGTCTACGACTGTTCATTTACGTTTTATCGAATATCTCGGTTCCTGAGCGAGATAGAGCCTTGACATTTGGACTATAAATACCTTCTCGAAATTCCTCAACTTTCTGTATCCCCGAAAATATTCTACGACTTTTAGATCGGCTGCAACATCAAAAAGAAAAGTGTAAATTTACGTTTTATCGAATATCTCGGTTCCTGAGCGAGATAGAGCCTTGAAATTTGGACTATAAATACCTTTCTGTATCCCCGAATATAGTCTACGACTGTTCATTTACGTTTTATCGAATATCTCGGTTCCTGAGCGAGATAGAGCCTTGAAATTTGGACTATAAATACCTTTTCGAAATTCCTCAACTTTCTGTATCCCGGAATATAGTCTACGACTGTTCATTTACGTTTTATCGAATATCTCGGTTCCTGAGCGAGATAGAGCCTTGAAATTTGGACTATAAATACCTTTCTGTATCCCGAATATAGTCTACGACTGTTCATTTACGTTTTATCGAATATCTCGGTTCCTGAGCGAGATAGAGCCTTGAAATTTGGACTATAAATACCTTCTCGAAATTCCTCAACTTTCTGTATCCCCGAAAATATTCTACGACTTTTAGATCGGCTGCAACATCAAAAAGAAAAGTGTAAATTTACGTTTTATCGAATATCTCGGTTCCTGAGCGAGATAGAGCCTTGAAATTTGGACTATAAATACCTTTATGTATCCCCGAATATAGTCTACGACTGTTCATTTACGTTTTATCGAATATCTCGGTTCCTGAGCGAGATAGAGCCTTGACATTTGGACTATAAATACCTTCTCGAAATTCCTCAACTTTCTGTATCCCCGAAAATATTCTACGACTTTTAGATCGGCTGCAACATCAAAAAGAAAGTGTAAATTTACGTTTTATCGAATATCTCGGTTCCTGAGCGAGATAGAGCCTTGAAATTTGGACTATAAATACCTTTATGTATCCCCGAATATAGTCTACGACTGTTCATTTACGTTTTATCGAATATCTCGGTTCCTGAGCGAGTTAGAGCCTTGAAATTTGGACTATAAATACCTTTTCGAAATTCCTCAACTTTCTGTATCCCGGAATATAGTCTACGACTGTTCATTTACGTTTTATCGAATATCTCGGTTCCTGAGCGAGATAGAGCCTTGAAATTTGGACTATAAATACCTTTCTGTATCCCCGAATATAGTCTACGACTGTTCATTTACGTTTTATCGAATATCTCGGTTCCTGAGCGAGATAGAGACTTGAAATTGGACTATAAATACCTTTTCGAAATTCCTCAACTTTCTGTATCCCCGAATATAGTCTACGACTGTTCATTTACGTTTTATCGAATATCTCGGTTCCTGAGCGAGATAGAGACTTGAAATTTGGACTATAAATACCTTCTCGAAATTCCTCAACTTTCTGTATCCCCGAAAATATTCTACGACTTTTAGATCGGCTGCAACATCAAAAAGAAAAGTGTAAATTTACGTTTTATCGAATATCTCGGTTCCTGAGCGAGATAGAGCCTTGAAATTTGGACTATAAATACCTTTATGTATCCCCGAATATAGTCTACGACTGTTCATTTACGTTTTATCGAATATCTCGGTTCCTGAGCGAGATAGAGCCTTGACATTTGGACTATAAATACCTTCTCGAAATTCCTCAACTTTCTGTATCCCCGAAAATATTCTACGACTTTTAGATCGGCTGCAACATCAAAAAGAAAAGTGTAAATTTACGTTTTATCGAATATCTCGGTTCCTGAGCGAGATAGAGCCTTGAAATTTGGACTATAAATACCTTTATGTATCCCGAATATAGTCTACGACTGTTCATTTACGTTTTATCGAATATCTCGGTTCCTGAGCGAGTTAGAGCCTTGAAATTTGGACTATAAATACCTTTTCGAAATTCCTCAACTTTCTGTATCCCGGAATATAGTCTACGACTGTTCATTACGTTTTATCGAATATCTCGGTTCCTGAGCGAGATAGAGCCTTGAAATTTGGACTATAAATACCTTCTCGAAATTCCTCAACTTTCTGTATCCCCGAAAATATTCTACGACTTTTTAGATCGGCTGCAACATCAAAAAGAAAAGTGTAAATTTACGTTTTATCGAATATCTCGGTTCCTGAGCGAGATAGAGCCTTGAAATTTGGACTATAAATACCTTTCTGTATCCCCGAATATAGTCTACGACTGTTCATTTACGTTTTATCGAATATCTCGGTTCCTGAGCGAGATAGAGCCTTGAAATTTGGACTATAAATACCTTTTCGAAATTCCTCAACTTTCTGTATCCCGGAATATAGTCTACGACTGTTCATTTACGTTTTATCGAATATCTCGGTTCCTGAGCGAGATAGAGCCTTGAATTTGGACTATAAATACCTTTTCGAAATTCCTCAACTTTCTGTATCCCCGAATATAGTCTACGACTGTTCATTTACGTTTTATCGAATATCTCGGTTCCTGAGCGAGATAGAGCCTTGAAATTTGGGACTATAAATACCTTCTCGAAATTCCTCAACTTTCTGTATCCCCGAAAATATTCTACGACTTTTAGATCGGCTGCAACATCAAAAAGAAAAGTGTAAATTTACGTTTTATCGAATATCTCGGTTCCTGAGCGAGATAGAGCCTTGAAATTTGGACTATAAATACCTTTCTGTATCCCGAATATAGTCTACGACTGTTCATTTACGTTTTATCGAATATCTCGGTTCCTGAGCGAGATAGAGCCTTGACATTTGGACTATAAATACCTTCTCGAAATTCCTCAACTTTCTGTATCCCCGAAAATATTCTACGACTTTTAGATCGGCTGCAACATCAAAAAGAAAAGTGTAAATTTACGTTTTATCGAATATCTCGGTTCCTGAGCGAGATAGAGCCTTGAAATTTGGACTATAAATACCTTTCTGTATCCCCGAATATAGTCTACGACTGTTCATTTACGTTTTATCGATATCTCGGTTCCTGAGCGAGATAGAGCCTTGAAATTTGGACTATAAATACCTTTTCGAAATTCCTCAACTTTCTGTATCCGGAATATAGTCTACGACTGTTCATTTACGTTTTATCGAATATCTCGGTTCCTGAGCGAGATAGAGCCTTGAAATTTGGACTATAAATACCTTTCTGTATCCCCGAATATAGTCTACGACTGTTCATTTACGTTTTATCGAATATCTCGGTTCCTGAGCGAGATAGAGCCTTGAAATTTGGACTATAAATACCTTCTCGAAATTCTCAACTTTCTGTATCCCCGAAAATATTCTACGACTTTTAGATCGCTGCAACATCAAAAAGAAAAGTGTAAATTTACGTTTTATCGAATATCTCGGTTCCTGAGCGAGATAGAGCCTTGAAATTTGGACTATAAATACCTTTCTGTATCCCCGAATATAGTCTACGATTGTTCATTTACGTTTTATCGAATATCTCGGTTCCTGAGCGAGATAGAGCCTTGACATTTGAACTATAAATACCTTCTCGAAATTCCTCA